>SMDT01000260.1:0-191136 GCA_005392925.1 Aquilaria sinensis | reverse complement strand
AAGAAGGATGAAACTTTGAGACTGTGCATTGACTATATGAAGTTGAATGCAATAGTAGTTAAGAATAAGTATTTATTTCCTAGGATCAACAACATGTATGATAGGCTCAAGGGAGTGAAAGTGTTTTCTAGGAGTGACCTTCAGTCTGGATACTTCCATATTAGAGTTAAGGAGGAAGATATCCTAAAAATTGCCTTTAAAATAAGGTATAGGTAGTACGACTATACAGTTATGCCATTTGGTGTAACTAATGCCCCGACAGTGTTCATGGAAGCCATGAATAGTATCTTCATGTCATTCTTGGATCGATATGTTAAAGTCTTCATTGATGACATTTTGGTATGCTCATAGTCTATGCAAGAGCATAAGGAGCACCTTAAAATGGTTTTGCAAGTACTAAGGGATAATCAATATTATGAAAAGCTATCTAAGTGTGAGTTTTGGGTGGAAAGGATATAGTTTATGGGGCACATTATGAATGCTCAGGTTTTGTTAGTCGATCCTAAAAAGGTTCAAGTGGTGGTTGAGTGGAAGAAGCCAACTACAATAATAGAAGTCGGGAGTTTCTTGGGCTTGGTAGGCTACTATAGAAGGTTCATAGAGAAATTCTCTGTGATATCTATGCCATTGATAGCCTTGACCAAGAAAAATCAAATGTTTGATTGGATAGTGAAGTGTGAAGAGGCTTACTTGGAGTTGAAGAAAAGGTTGACAAGTGCACCAATACTCGTTATACTATATCAAAACAAAGCTTTCATGGTGTACATAGATGCATCAGGTTCTGGTCTGGGATGTGTATTGATACAAGAAAGTCAAGTGATTGCCTATGGCTCAAGGAAGTTGAGGCCTAATGAGTTGAACTATCTAGTTCATGACCTTATGCTAGTAGCGGCAGTCTTTGCTCTTAGGCTTTGGAGACATTATTTGATAGGGAGGTCATTCAGGATTTTCACTGACCATAAGAGTTTGAAATATCTATTCACACAAAAATATTTGAAGATGGGATAGCGGTGATGGATCAAATACATAAAAGTTGATGATTGCTCGATTGAGTATTGTGAAAGCAAAGGAATGTGGTACCAAATGCACTGAGTCAGAAGTACACAGGAGTTATCCTATCTAAGGACTAGGCTATAGGTTCTTCAAGAGAAGCGATGGGGCATTATTTCTCTGTTTTGCTTGAGTTTTGGCAAAACCAAGGAAGGTCTTTTGTCTACTTTTTGGAAATACAGTTAGCTTGGTTGTCTTTGGTTAAGGATGCCCAAAGCAAAAATCCATTGTTGAAGAAAATCTCTGGAGATGGGAACCTTTATATTGTGAAGAAGGAATTTTGATACAGGGATGGAATACAACACCATGGAGATTGACTCTATGTTCCGAACGTGGATGAAGTTAGGCAGCAAGTCTTACAAGAAGCACATAATAATAAGTTGAGAGTTCACCCTGGAGTTAGTAAGATGTACCATTATCTGAAGATGCATTTTTGGTGGCCAGGACTTAAGAAGGATGTGGCAGGACATGTGGCTAAGTGTTTGACATGTCAGATGGTTAATGCTAAACATCCAAAATTGGTAAGCATACTTCAAAGTTTACCTTTTTCGGATAGACAATGGGGGTCCATTACCATGGATTTCCTAGTAGGGCTACTGAACACCTAGAGTCAACGTGATCCTATATGAGTGGTGGTCGATAGGTTGACTACATAAGCACACTTTATACCCATAAGGATTACATATACTTTGGAAAGCTTGGCTCAGTTTTATGTCAAGGAGATTATGAGGTTGGATGGTATACTAGATCAAATTATATCTAATAGAGATCCTCAGTTTGTGTCATGGTTTTGAAATGCTTTCCAAGAGCTGTTGGAAAGTAAGGTTAGTCTCAGTACTGCCTTTCATCCTTGGACTTGTTACCACCTCACAGAAATGGGAGAATTATAACGTGTGGCATAATGGTCAAAAACCATTATATTGAGTAATTCTCATCATAGTGATTGAAGTGTGAAGGGTAAGGGGCATGATCAACATCTCATTAAAAGTGTTCTAAGTTGGTAACATGGCCCCCAAGAAAAGCCTTAAGGATTGCTTGTTTGTCAACTAACCTATTGACTTTTTTTGTAAGGTTTTGGAAATTCGGCTACTTAATTGCAAAACTCTCAAAAAAAAGCTTTGGAGAGTTATGGGTAGGATATGAATGGTTTGAAAGTGCTATTGGAGGACCAAATTGCTTATGGAATACATGTTTGGACAAAGAAAACACAAAAGGCATTAAGTGATGGGTTTCGGGAGCCAAACAGCGCAGCGGAATTTAACCGAAACCCTCCAGGATCCAAGTGAAATGGGGTAAACCGGGTGTTTGAAAATTTTCATACCTAATTTTCGGTTGAGATCTCTCACTCAACTATAGAGTCGAATCACAAAACCTGAACAGTTGACGTGTTCAGGCTCTCTATGGTATGCACACGAGCCTCTCGGGATCACCACGCTTCCACCACGTCCCGGTAGATGCGTTTCTCTTGCACTCGCAGTGCTAGCTTGCGTCCTCCAAGGAATTGTAAGAGAAGAGTGTGGCTGTCCTTTTTGGAGGCTAGGGTAAGGAGACCTGCGAATTTCTCACTTAAAAGTTGTATTTATAGTGAGACTCAACTTCCAGGCCTAATGGGTTTCAAAGCCCTAATCCAATTAGGATTTAATTTCGGTCTTAACAATGGCTCAACTCTTAGGCCCATTATTAATACGAAATTAAAGTGAAACCATAACCCAAATAATTAGCCCATGCACTCTAATGATCCAAATAGCTTTATGTGAGTGACCCAATAGGCTCTTGCCATGTTGGCAATGATCATAAATCACATTGATGATCATAAGCAATGAGCGGTGTCTAGCAACACATCATTGCTACCCAAGTGACAAGATTGTCAGTGAATCGACTAAACCTTTATGATCATCACCGATATATGCCATTGTCCCTTTGTCCAAGATATCAAGACTAAGCACGAGACATGGAATGTGTCACTCTCGTATAGCCCAATCTTTGGTTTCTTGATTACCGAGTAGACCAACTTAAACTGATGACATTGATATCATATATCAACTCATCCGAGCATGGCCATGCATTTTCTAAGTCTCACTCTATCAAGGGGCCCGAAGATATCACTCCCGTTACATAGGAGGGACAAATCCCATCTTGATCATACAAATCCCTCCACATGATATGTGACATACCCAATGACCTCCTTCAAGTTCACTCAGTTACGAGCAACAAAGGAAAGTATCAAAGTATGTGACTCACATGTAGGGAACCTTGATGATCTTAGGTCGAAGGACTACATATACTATGATCACTATGAGAATCACTTATGACACTCATATAACGATCCATGTAGTGTTCTCATGGTGGGTCAGTCCAGTACACAAGTTTTCCAACTTGTACCCATATGTAGACTACATATCTCATATTAGTCTCCACATATGCTAGTCGTTATGTATTATTGCAACCCGCTCCACAATAATACTAGACCAGGGATGTTTGAGAATATCATTATTCTAGGGTTACGATTATGTTTGTTAAGTTACACAGAAACAAAACAACAAACATAATTGTTGGATTAATGCCTTAATAAAATATCATGACTCAATGTGCAAAAATACAATCATCTCATGATTGGCTTTTAGGCACAACACTAACATTAAGGACCTAAGTATCCTGGTATAAGCCTTTGGATGTCCAAGCCCTTCACTTCGAGGGGCGGTTATGGCATGACAAGGATGTCAAAAAAGTTTCCCATGAGTTTAAGAGTAAGAAACCACTGTTTAGTAGCAATGAAAATGACATAAAGCATGGTTAATTCTACTAAGGGTGTTTAGTGCACTAAAGCCCATTTCATTTCCATATTTTCTTCTCTTATATTCGATAATACCAACCACCACCCACCTCCACACTTCCTCGAAAGCCACCATACCTCCAACCTTGCAATTAGTTGCAATTGAAATCAAGAAAGAGCAATTGGAAAGATACTAGTGCTATTGCTTTGGTGCACAAAGAATCAAGCTTAAAATTTGGCATACCATCAAGTTAAGGAGTTCTCTTGCTCTTGTGGAATTTTTACTATATTTTCAAGCATCCATGGAGCTAGGGCTAGGCTTGGAAGAGAGCTATGAGCTTGATGATCCAAGCTTAGTGAAGGGAGTGCACTTACTAAAGTTTCTATGACCTAGTGTGAAGTGCACAATCAAGGCAGCAAATTTGGGGCTTTTAGAGCCCAAACTTAGTACTAAGTAGTGTTAAAAGCCTCCTAAGACCAAGCTTATGCTTAAAGAGGGCTTCCATACTTATTTGCTTATGTTTATTGCATGTTTTATGGACTAAGCAATGTTAATTGTTGCTGCTGCATTTCATGTGTTTGTTGTTTATGTTTGGCTGCTACATTTGGTTATTTTATGTTGAATATATGCATTGTGTTTCTTGTGTTTTAGAGTCTTTGGATGTAGGTGATACCAAGGGTTACACTACCTTAAGTATTTAAGTGTTCTCCTTACTAAGTTTCGCAATGAAACTTACTCCCCTCAAATCTGCCCATTTCAGGTTCAATAGAAAGATCACATTCAAATTGACTCATGTCATTTGAGTTTTGATCTAAAATTTTAGGTATTTCAAATTCCATGTATCTAGTTATGATTTGGAAATTTTTGTGATTTTATAAGAATATTTGGTATTTTTAGTGATGGTGCGTATTGTATTACATAGCAGTTATCCAGCATCCTGTTTTCTGGAGTGCATTGTGTTTCAGGCTCTCTTGTAAGTTGGGTGTGTGTTTTGGCTAAGTTAGGAAATTATATAGTGTGTGGATGCAAGTACATGTAATACATGTAAATTTGAAATAATTATGTGAAGATTTGAGGACTATTTTGGTATGTATGTGAATGTGGTGCACAAGTTGTCTTAGTGTGAATGATAGGCTCGTTGTTTGTAAATTATGTTTTGGTCACATAAAGTTGCTAGATGCAAGAGCATGTAATTCCTATATGTATTGGACATGTATAGGATAGCCTTGGATGGATTACCCCTTTTGAATGAAGTGTTTGCACACTTATGACATTTTGTATGGGCATAGTGGTCTAAAAGTGAACAGAATGTCGGTCCTATAATCAAGGTTCTATATCTCCCTGTGTAGAATGAATCTTGGTATGAAATTTTAACCACACCTAGAGCACATCCAGAGGTTCAACTGGGATTTAGGATTTCTACATTTGAAGCACTGTAGCAAAAGTTAATATGTTGCAAAGTTGACTAAGTTACTGTACATTTGGTCAGAATTTTGTAACCAACTTAAAAAATTTATAGCTTGGTCCATAGGTGGGCTATTGATGTAAAAAAAAATTCCCTGGTTTGGTTTAAGTCTCTAATTGACAATAAAGCACATAAAATGGGGGGGTCTACATTTCTAGATTAATAGAGTTTTTTGGAGGAAGTTTCAGGTGCAGTGGCTAGTTTCTTAAACTTAACAAGATTGCCTAATGTGTGGTAGCCAAGGTTAAGACTTGTGCTAGTGTTTTCCTTCCTTGCTGCCATGGTGTGCATAAAATGTAAATATGTGTGCAATGGTTAGACCAATATGCATGCATTTACATAGTGCCACTTGGGTATGCATAGTAAGGATATTATTCTGATGGCCTATAGAACATACCCACCCTGCGAGTTTTAAATGCATAATTTTGACAAAAAATGTTGGTATCAGAGCATGGTTTGCACATGTACATGTATATATACTTGCATTACGCATGCTAGCTATATACATGAACTTGGTTTGGTTAGCTGCTAGTGTCAACTACCATTAAAATACCTATGATCTTTATATGTGCTCTATGCTGAATCATGAACAGGAAGTAAACATGGTTGCCACAAGGAGAGGGGAACCACCCCTAAGGCCTCCTGCTGAACCTAGGCAACAAAGGGATAGACAGGAAAAGGGGGAATCAGGGTTAATAGGGGGCACTAAACCCTGAAGTGCTACAAGCCTAGTTAGAGCTTTAGAGGAACCTAGTTTTAATCAATGAGAACTTAGTAAGGCTAATACAAGCACAACAATAACGATTCCAAGTAGCACCGGCAGAACCAGTTCAAAATGTACAGTAGCAATCAGAAGAGGAGTCTAGGAACACATTTGAGCATGTTCCTTCTGGAAGATTGGGAAATAGAAATGATGAGATTGATGAAGTGGAAGATAAAGATAGGAGAAATCCTAAAGGAAGAAGAGTGAGATCTGAGCTTGGTCAAGTGTTTAGGACCAATCCCACAGTCTATGACCATTCCTTCACCAGGAATAAGACTGAGGAAGGCAATGAAAGAAGAGGCAGGAGAAGGCATAGAGAGCATCACCATGCTACGGAGTGTCACATATCCAGTAGATAGAAAGCAAAGGATCTGGAACGCTTGGATGAGGTCAGATTGTTGGAGAGGTTTTAAGGACTTCAGCTTCCATAGTTTGATGGAAGATTAGGACCAGAAAAACCTGAGGAGTGGCTAATCTTCATAGAAACGATGTTTGAGAAGATGTCACTTAACTTCACCAAGAAGGTGTCGCTGTCTACTTACAATTTGATAAGCAGTGTAGAGATATGGTGAAGAAACACCAGAGATAGATATGCTATCCAAAGAGGCAAAAGGTCAAGAAGAGATATAGAGATGAACTAGCTAGAGTTCACTGAACTTTTTGAAGAGCAGTACATTAGTGATGCTATCAAGGACATGAGGCCAGTTGAATCTAATGCTCTAAGGCAGGACAACTTGAGTGTCCTAGAGTATGAGCACAAATTCAATCTATTAGTGAGATATGATCCTTAGTATCATAGACTAGAGGATTTGAAATCCAAAAGATTTGTCATAGGTCTAAGATCAGACATCTGAAAGGCTGCAAGGCCATTTGGGGTAGTGACATATTATGAAGAAGTGTAGAAGGCTCTATTAGTTGAGCAAGAGGATAATGAGACTAGGTACTTTCTTAGTGGACTGGGGGAAAATAGTTAGATAGGAAACAAGCAGAAGAAGCCACTAGTTGCCCAGGGAATTGCGAAGAATTCCCATTTTGGTGGTGAGGGCAAGGTTAAGGGAAAGTTCCCTGGCCTGAGGCGCCCTAGGTGCAAGAACTTTAATGGAAAGAAACCTTACTACTTTGACGCTGAAGCATGTCTAAGATGTGGTGCAATAGATCACTGGATTAAGGATTGCCCAAATGCTCAAGGAAGAAGGCCAGAAGACCAAAATCCAATGAGGCTACTAGTTCCTCCAGTGCCATAGCCTCCAGTGCAGAGAGTTGGCAGCATGTTCCAAGTGGAGAAACCAGAGAAACCATAGCAGGGAGGAGCACTAAGAAGTAACATTTGCCTAAATGGTATGCCTGTTAGTGTTTTATTTGATACTGGTGCATCTATGTCTATAATGGCTAGAAAATTAGTTGATGCCATGAATTTTCCTTTTGAAATCATGCCTAGTATATCCTTCCTGAATACATGCCTAACATGAATTCACCTATTGAAATCATGCCTAGTGTATCCTAAGTATGATATTGTACTAGGTATGAATTGGATTGCTATGCATAACATAAGAATTGATTGTGCTAAGAGGGAAATCACATTGCCTGATGGTGAAGTGTAAGTATTAGTGAATTGTAATGAATAAGTGTTGAAATGCATGGCATGAAACTAAAGGTATTAGATGAGATACCTGTGACCTCTGAGCGTGAATATTGTTATGCATTGAATGAATTAGACTACAATGAGGAAGTGGACAGAATACCTGTAGTGAGAGACTTTCACAAGTCTTTCCTAAAGACCTACCAAGTATTCCTCCACCAAGGGAGATTAAGTTTGAGATCAAGCTGCAGCTAGGACCTAGTCCAATGTTCATTGCTTCTTACAGAATGCCTATCAAAGATATGAATGAGCTTAAGAAACAACTTGGAGAACTTCTTGAAAAGGGGTTCATAAGGCCAAGTGTTTCACCATGGGGAGCTCTAGTTCTCTTTGTGAAGAAGAAGGATGGATCATTGAGACTATGCATTGACTACAGGAAGCTTAATGCTATGACTTCAAGTACAAGTATCCACTCGCTAGGATTGAGGATTTATTTGAACAACTCAAAGGAGCTAAGATCTTCTCCAAGAAAAATTTCAGATCTGGATACTTTTAGTTAACAGTAAAAGAAGAAGATATTCCCAAGACTGCATTTAGGACTAGATATGGGCATTATGGGTACACAGTCATGTCATTTGGTTTGACTAATGCCCTAGCAGCTTCATGGACTTGATGAACAAGGTGTTCATACCAGTTTTGGATAAATTTGTGGTTGTGTTCATTGATGACATCGAAGTGTATTTCAAGGATGAAAATGAACATGAACATCATCTGAAGATTGTCTTAAAGACTCTATTGGAACATTAGCTTTATGCCAAGTTATCCAAGTGCCAATTCTGGATAAAGGAAGTGTCTTTCCTAGGACACATCATAGCTGCGCAAGGCCTTAAGGCGGACCTTGAAAAGGTCAAAGTAGTATAAGAATGGAAAAGACCAAAGGCTGTAAAGTAAATTAGAAGATTCCTAGGATTAGCTTGATACTACAAAAGATTTGTATCAGGCTTTTCCATGATTGCCTCAATTCTTATACTACAGAAGATTTGTATCAGGCTTTTCCATGATTGCCTCAATTCTTACTTATCTGACCAAGAAGGGTCAAAGATTTGAGTGGACTGGGAAATGTGAAAAGATCTTTTAGGAACTAAAGAACAGGTTAATTGAAACTCTATTATTGATTCTTCCTAATCCAAGCAAACCCTACACCATCTATACGAACGCATCTAGACCTGGGTTAAGTTGTGTACTTATACTTGTGTACTTATACAAAAGAAAAATGTCATTGCTTATGGGTCTAGGCAGTTGAGACCTCATGAGTAAAATTATCTTACCCATTACCTAGAGCTAGCAGGAGTGATTTTTGCTTTGAAGCAATTGAGGCACTACTTGATGGGTAGTTCCTTTGTGATCTACACTAACCATAAAAGCCTAAAGTACTTGTTCACTCAGAAAGAGTTGAACATAAGGCAAAGGAGATGGTAAGAGTACATCATGGACTATGACTGTAGTATAGAGTACATAAAGGGCCAAGGCAATGTGGTAGTAGATGCCTTGAGCCGGAAGTACATAAGTCTTCTCAAATGGGGATCCATAGCTAATCATGATGTGCAAAAAAGTCTACTATGCCTTTGGCATAAGAGGCATAAGTGGGAGGAAGCCCAAATCTACACATTGACAATCCAATTAGAATGGATTGGAGAGGTTAGAAAGGCACAAGAGATAGATCTTGAACTGAAAAAGATATCAGAAGAGGAAAAAGGTTCCTTGTATGAATAGTTTGCCTGCAAGCAAGGACTACTATACTTCAATGACTAAATCTATGTGCCTGAAAGACCAAAGTTCAAGGATGAAATACTTGAAGAAGCTGACACAAATAAGTCAAACATCCATCCAGGAAGTGAGAAAATGTATAAAGACTTGAAGACTCACTTCTAGTGCCCAAACATAAAGAAAGACATACCTACTTATGTCTCCAAATGTGCCACATGCCAAATGGTAAAGGTAGAGGATCAAAAGCCAGCTGGTACCCCATAGACTCTACCTACGACCAGATTAAGGCATGATACGATCTGGGTCATTGTGGATAAGCTAACCAAATGTGCCAACTTCTTACCAATGAAATTCACAGGTTCTCTAGAAAAGTGAGCTTAGTTGTATATCCAAGAGATAGTGAGACTACATGGAATACCAGATTCTATTGTATCTAATACAGATCCAAGATTTACTACTTGGTTTTGGAGTGCTTTTCACATAGCACCACATACCAAAATCAACCTTAGTGCTGCTTATCACCCTCAGACTGATAGGCAAACTGAAAAGGCGAGTAGATTCTCGAAGACATGCTCATGACTTATGTGTTGGACTTCAAAGGTGAATGGGGCCAACATGTGCCATTAGTTGAATTTTCTTATAACAATAATTATCAAAGCACCATTGGCATGACACCTTATGAAGCATTATATGGACGAAGGTGTATGACACCTGACTATTGGGTGGAAGCCTTCGATAGGCTAAAGTTGGGTCCCAAAATCATAGAGGAAACTACTGCCAAGATTAAGAAGATTCAAGAAAGGCTAAGTGCAGCCAATAAAAGAACCACAACCTATGTAAATAAAAGAAGGAGAGGCTTGGACTTTAAGGTTGAAGATAATGTTTGGCCAAAAGTTGCACCAACCAAAGGCATTGTCAGATTTGGAAGAACAACCAAGTTAGCTCCGATATATATAGGTCCTTATGAGATCTGGATAGAGTTAGCAAGGTAGTATATACGTTAGCTTTACCACCAAGCATGTCAAGTGTTCATAATGTTTTTCACGTCAGTAGGCTTAAGAAGTGTCAATTGGACATAGAGCACACTATTGTAGTGGAAGACATACAGTTGGAACCTAACTTGACATATGAAGAGAAACCGATAGCTATCTTAGCCAAGGATACCATAACATTAAGAAACAAGCTCATTCCCATGGTTAAACTTCAATGGTCACACCACTCGGAAAGGGAAGAAACTTGGGAAACTAAGTAAGACCTTATGGAAAGGTATCCTATAGAATACCCGAAGCTAAAGGAAATTTTGGAGACCAAAATTTTAAAGGGGGGGGAGAATTGTTACCACCTTATAGAAATAGGAGAATTACAAAGTATGGAGTAATGGTCAAAAGCCATTATATTGAGTAATTCTCATCATAGTGATTAAAGTGTGAGGGGTAAAGGGAATGATCAACACCTCCTTAAAAGTGTTCTAAGTTGGTAACTTGGCCCCCAAGAAAAGCCTTAAAGATTGTTTGTTTATCAAGCAACCTACAGACTTTTTTGTAAGGTTTTGGAAATTTGGGTACTTAATTGAAAAACTCTAAAAAAGAGCTTTGGAGAGTTATGGGAAGGATATGAATGGTATAAAAGTGTTATTAGAGGACCAAATTGCTTATGGAAGACAAGTTTGGAGAAAGAAAACATTAAGGACCTAAGTGTCATAGTGTAAGCCTTTCGATGTCCAAGCTTTTGACTTAAGTCAAATGGTGAAATTGTGTTGTTATCCCACATATTGAGGGGTGGCTATGACATAAAAAGGATGTCAAAAATTTGAACCATGAGTTTAAGACTAAGAAACCATGGTTTTGTACCAAGAAAAATGACATAAAGTAGAATTAAGGCTATTAAGGGTGTTTAGTGCACTAGAGCCCATTTAAGTAGTGATTTCCTTCTTTTCTTCTCTCATATTCAAACATACTTGCTAGCACCCACCTTCACACTTCGTCCATAGCCACCATACCTCCAAGCTTGAAATTAGTTGCAATTCAAATCAAGAAAGAGCAATTGGAAGCATACTAGTGCTATTGATTAGGTGCAAAAAGAATCAAGCTTAAAATTTGGCATACCCATCAAGGTAAGGAGTTCTCTCACTTTCATGGAATGTTTACTATATTTTCAAGCATCCATGGAGCTAGGGCTAGGCTTGGAAAAGAGCCATGAGCTCGATGAACCAAGCTTAGTAAGGGAGTGCACTTAGTGAAGGTTCTAAGACTTAGTGTGAAGTGCACAATGATGGGAGTGAATTTGGGGTTTCTAGTCCTCCCTATATAGACTGAATCTTGGTATGAAATTTTGACCACACCTAGAGAACATCTAGAGGTTCAACTGGGCTTTGAAATTTCTGTATTTTTCTCACTTAGCCAAATTTTTTACGTTCCAAAGTTGGCTGAATTACTATACATTTGGTCAGAATTTTGTAACCAACTTAAAAAATCTATAACTTGATCCATAAGTGGGATATTGATGTAAAACAAAATTCCCCGGTTTGGTTTAAGTCTCTAATTAATAATGAAGCAAATAAAGGGGGGGTGCATTGCTAGATTAATATAGTTTTTTAGAGGAAGTTTCAGGTGCAGTGGCTGGTTACTTAAACTTAATAAGATTGCCTAATGTGTGGTAGCCAATATTAAGACTTGTGATAGTGTTTTCCTTCCTTGCTGCCATGGTGTGCATAAAATGTGCATATGTGCATAATGATTGGACCAATATGCATGCATTTACATAGTGCCCAAGAGAGCCACTTTGGTATGGACACTAAGGGTATAGTTTAGATGGTCTATAAAACATACCAACCTTGGGAGTTTTAAATGCACAAATTTGGCGCCATAACTAGACTACCCCAGAGTGGGTAACAAGACTGATGGGTAGTCTGTGAGAGTGATTCAGACTTTAGAGGGCATGTTGCATACGTGTGCCATTGACTTCAGAGATGATTGGAATCAGCATTTGGCGCTCTTTAAGTTTGCTTATAATAACAATCATCAAACTATTGTAGGTATGGCACTATATGGTGCTTTATATGGTAGGCAATGCATCATGGCCCATTGCTAGGTAGACCTTTTAGATAGGGTAGTTGTCAGTCCTAAGATCAAAGCAGACACCACAGCTAAGATCAAGTTAATCTAGCAACAAATTAAAGCAGCCAAGGACTGGCAAACTAAGTATGCAAATTTGAAGAGATGAGAATTGAGTTATGATGTTGAAAAGGTACTTTCAAAGTGTCTCCCTAGAAAGAAGTTACCTAGTTTGGGTTGAGGGGTAAGTTAGCCTCTATTTACATCAAATCCTATGAAGTTTTGGACAAAATAAGGATGGTTGCCTATTGGTTGGCTTTACCACCCAACTTGCCGCAAGCGCATAATGTGTTTCACGTTAGTCTTCTTAGGAAATGCACAATGGATCCAGGACAAGTAGTCAACTCTTCAGTGGTTCATATCCTAGAAGACTTGACCTACAAAGAAAAGCTTGTTTAGATACTTGATGGGCATGTCAAGAAACTTTGGACCAAGTGGATTCCAATGGTTAAGATCCTTTGGTCAAACCATTATGTGGAGGAAGCTACTTGGGAGACAGAGCAAGATATGCTGAAAAGGTATCCTAGTGTTTTTCCTCAGTTGCAGTGGAATTTGGGGGACCAAATTCCAAAAAGAAGGGAGAATGTTATGAATCTCCTAGTTAGAGGCTCCCTCGAGGAAGGTAGAGTGTTTGAAACATATTTTGGAGCCTTATTTCATGTTTAGAAAGTAAGAAAAGACAAGTTTAGCAACATTTACTAAGTTCTGAGAAGCTTAAGGCACTAAATGAGGTTTAGGGGGAAATGGTAATTTTGCTTCCCAAAGAGCCTGGCTAAATCCCGAGTGTTAAAAATGAGTTTTAAAAATCTAAATTTTACTTTTAACCTAAGTTTAACCCACCTTGGTAAAGTGGAGGAAGCTGCCATTTTCACTTTAAGCCCGAGCTCATCCTCTACCTTGCCATTTCTTCAAGAATTCTAGATCAAAACCAAGAGTTTTTCATGAAATTTAAAGCTACCAAGGGTGTATATGTTAGTGTTGTGCCCAAAAGCGAACCATGAGATGATTGTATTTTGGACATTGAGGCATGATATTTTATTGAGGTGTTAATCCAGTAATCATGTTTGTTGTTTGTTTCTACATAACATAATAAACATAATTATAACCCTAGAATAATGATATTCTTAAATGTTCCTGGTCTAGTATTATCATGGAGTGGGTTACAGTAATATGTAAAGACTAGCTTATGTGGAGACTAATATAAGATATGTAGTCTATATATGGGTACAAGTTGGAGAACTTGTGTACTAGACCAATCCACCATGAGAATGCTACATGGATCGTTATATGAGTGTCATAAGTGATTCTCGTAGTGATCATGTATATGTTGTCCTTTGACCTAAGGTCATCAAGATTCCCTACATGTGAGTCACATGCTATGATACTTTCCTTTGTTGATCGTAACTGAGTGAACTTGAAGGAGGTCATTGGGTATGTCAGTTATCATGTAGAGGGTTTTGTATGATCAAGATGGGATTTGTCCCCTCTATGAAACAGGAATCATAACTTTGGGCCCCTTGATAGAGTAAGACTTAGAAAA
Source organism: Aquilaria sinensis (assembly GCA_005392925.1). NCBI lineage: Eukaryota > Viridiplantae > Streptophyta > Magnoliopsida > Malvales > Thymelaeaceae > Aquilaria > Aquilaria sinensis. The sequence goes on along the minus strand of SMDT01000260.1, from coordinate 177,085 downwards.
TGCTTGGCCGTGCTTGGATGACTTGATATACGATATCAATATCATCAGTTCAAGTTCATCTGCTCGGTAACCAAGAAATGAAAGATTGGGCTATACAAGAGTGAAACATTCCATGTCTCATGTTTATCTTGATATCTTGGACAAAGGGATAATGGCATATATGGATAATGAGTATAAATGTTTAGTTGAATCACCGACAATCTTGTTACTTAGGTAGCAATGACGTGTTGCTAGATACGGCTTATTGTTTATGATCATAAATGTGATTTATAATTATTACCAACATGGTAGAAGCCTATTGGGTTGCACACATAAAGCCTATTTGAGTGGATGGCCTAATTTATTTGGGTTATGGTTTCATGATAATTTTTTATCAATACTTGGCCCAAAAGTTAAGCCATTATTAAGCCCAAAAATAAACCTAATTGGATTAGGGCTTTGAAACTCATTAGTCTTGGGAGTTGAGTCTTCCCATAAATACATCATGTAGTGAGAATTTCACAGCTCTTGCTCTAACCTCCGAAAAGGACAAAATCAGGAGAGTTTTGAAAGTTCCAGCCACACTCTTCTCTTACCATTCCTTGGATGACGTAAGCTAGCACTGTGGGTACAAGAAAAATGCATCTGTTGAGACATGGTGGAAGTGTGGTGATCCTAAGAGGCTCGTGTGGATATCGTAGAGAGATTGAACACGTCAACTATTAAGGTTTTGTGATTCAATTCAACAGTTGTGTGTAAGATCTTAACGGAATTAGGTATAAAAATTTTGAACACCTGATTTACCCCATTTCGCTTGGATCTTGGAGAGTTTCATTTATATTCTGTTGTGCTTGTTTGGGTCCCAAAACACTATAGTATATGAATTAGAAACCTTGTTCCAAGAAGAATTTCAAGGTTTTGGAGCTTGGGAGCATGTTTCCAGCTATCCCCTACTTTTTATGCAAGGTAATTTGTGATTCTAAGGTGAATTCTTGTTTATTAGATGATTGGAAGGTTGGGTTTTGCTTAGAAGTTAGTAATTTTGTGTTTTGTGCCTTTGGTTTCTTGGAACTAGGAAGAACTTTCTACAACTTTGGTTCTTGGAGAAGGCTGGATTGATTCTTGCTTGTGAGTTGAAGTTAAGGTAAGGGAGTTATGTTTTCAACCTTGATTAATGCTACTGGAGTATGTTTCCTCGATGACATCATGTAGTTTTGGCAATAGCATTAGTTAGTGGACTTGTTTGATCATGGTAGACTGATAGTTTTGTGGAGCTAGCAATGATTTTACAATGCATCATAAGAATGCTTGTGATAGTTGGTTGTGGTCATTGAAACATGTTTTACAGGCATATGAAGTTTGAAGGCAATCCAAGCATGTTTAACAATTTTGGTATGTCTTCAAAGGTTATAGCAGCAAAACTGGAATGTTCTGGGCATCACAGCTATTGGCGACGTGTTGCCAATATCGGTGATGTGTTGCTAGTGCCATGAAATGTTCACCAAATATTGATAATTGTGGCAATGTGACACCACAATTATGATTGCTAAATTTTTTCAATTTTTCTTGAGGGCTTAAAGGGAGGCCTGAGGGGCTACTTAGGGTATCTAGGGGTCCAAGTATTCCGAGGGTACTCTGAGGCTTCAAAAAGTCCTCCAAGACCTAGGAGTTTTCATGAGTTTTATGGTTACTTTCACCATAAGAAGAAAACTAGGTAACAAAGGGCCAAAACTAAGTATCACTAGCTTGGGTGAAAGGTTTAGTAGCATCAGCCACCTAGCCATCCTGTTAGGCATGAGATTGCGATTTAAAACCATAGTGTTCTTAGTGTTGTGCCCAAAAGCCAATTATGAGATGATTGTATTTTTGCACATTGAGTGAAGATATTTTATTAAGGCAATAATCCAGCAATTATGTTTGTTGTTTTGTTTCCGTGCAACATAATAAACATAATTGTAACCCTAGAATAATGACATTCTTGAACGTCCCTGGTCTAGTATTATTGTGGAGCGGGTTGTAATAATACATAACGACTAGCATATGTGGAGACTAATATGAGATATGTAGTCTACATATGGGTACAAGTTGGAGAACTTGTGTACTGGACCGACCTACCATGAGAACACTACATGGATCGTTGACCTACCATGAGAACACTACATGGATCGTTATATGAGTGTCATAAGTGATTCTCATAGTGATCATGGTATATGTAGTCCTTCGACCTAAGATCACCAAGGTTCCCTAAATCTGAGTCACATACTTTGATACTTCCATTTGTTGCTCGTGACTAAGTGAACTTGAAGGAGGTCATTGGGTATGTCACATATCATGTGGAGGGATTTGTATGATCAAGATGGGATTTGTCCCTCCTATGTAATGGGAGTGATATCTTCGGGCCCCTTGATAAAGTGAGACTTAGAAAATGCATGGTCATGCTTGGATGAGTTGATATACGATTTCAATGTCATCAGTTTAAGTTGGTCTACTCGGTAATCAAGAAACCAAAGATTGGGCCATATGAGAATGACACATTCCATGTCTCGTGCTTAGTCTTGATATCTTGGACAAAGGGACAATGGCATATATCGGTAATGATCATAAAGGTTTAGTCGAATCACCGACAATCTTTTCACTTGGGTAGCAATGATGTGTTGCTAGACACCGTTCGTTGCTTATGACCATAAATGTGATTTATGATCATTGCCAACGTGGTAAGAGCCTATTCGGTCGCACACATAGAGCTATTTGGATCATTAGAGTGCATGGGCTAATTATTTGGGTTATGGTTTCACAATAATTTTGAATTAATAATGGGCCAGAAAGTTGAGCCGTTATTAGGCCCGAAATTAAAGCCTAATTAGATTAGGGCTTTGAAGTCCATTAGACTTAGAAGTTGAGTCTCACTATAAATACAACTTTTAGTGAGAAATTTGGAGTTTCTTACCCTAGCCTCCCTAAAGGACAGCCACACTCTTCTCTTGCAATTCCTTGGAGCATGCGAGCTAGCACTGCGAGTGCAAGAGAAACACATCTGCCGGGATGTGGTGGAAGCATGGTGATCCCGAAAGGCTTGTGTTGATACCATAGAGAGCTTGAACACATCAGCTGTTCAGGTTTGGTGATTTGACTCTACAGTTGGGTGAGAGATATCAACCGAAAATTAGGTACAAAAATTTTTGAACACCCAGTTTACTCCATTTCACTTGGATCCTAAAGGGTTTCGTTTAAATTCCATTGCGCTTGTTTGGCTCCTGAAACCCGACAAGTGTACCTAGTGGGTTTTCATGGCCTAGTTGACAATAGTCCCACCATAAAGCCCATATACAACATAAGGGAGTTTTAACTAGTGAATCAGGACTAGTTAGGCCCGTAAGCCATGCTTGCTAGTAGGCAAGGCTCTGCCTTGTAGTTCAAAGGCTAGGTTGACAAGAAGTCCCAAGGGATTGATACATATGCGTATAAGTCTAGCCTTAGGTTGTATGAGCTCGCAGTGGATGACATATGTTCACATGTATGTTGTCCTTAGTAACTTTACCTATAGGTGAAGTGAAGACCCTTACTGAGAATTCTAAATTCTTTATCCCTAGTTATGTTGTGCAGATTTTGGGGTTGTTGGGCTAGATGACCATTAGGGTTGTCATGGTAGCTTGTTGTTGTAGATACTTCGCTTGAGAAGTTTTATGATTCTAGTCTACTTGGGCTACACATTGGTTAAGTAACAGTGCTAACTATAGTGTTTTCCTGGCTGTAAAGCTTAGCAGCTTGTCGGTAGGCTTTTGTGACTCACTGTTGCGATTCATTTCTAGGGTGGGAGTTAGTGAAACAGATCTTAGCTGAGGCTTGTATATGTGTTATATACCTAGTCGCCTTCTATGTCTATATTTGGAGTCTTAAACTCTACGGTTGCTTTTGAGTGAGGGCATTACTCTACTTCATGTTGAATGCCTTCACATAGTTGTTATGTGTAGTATTAACCATATAATATAGATATTGTATGCTTTGGATATTTGAATTTGCCCTAGTCAAAGCATAAAGAGCATGCATCTTGCATATTAGGTTAATCAACTTGATTCATGGACTTTTCATATGCGTGCATATCACAGAGATATGAACTTTATAAAAAATTGAACTTTTCTTTTCCCCTTTCTTTTCTTTTGATGCAAGAACAATCAGGTGGAAACTTGATCAAAATAATAGCAAGAAGAACAACATAGATAGGGATAAATATGATAAAGTAAAACAACAAACATGATTAGAATAAAAGATATGTTGGGAACAATAAAGGAAACAAAAGAATAAAAGCTTTTTGGCCTAAGTCAAAGTACATACATTGACAAGGTGCTAAAGAGGTTTAGTATGCAAGATTCCAGGAAAGGATTCCTGCCCATGTCACATGGTATAACTCTTTCTAGATCTTAGTGTCTGAGTACACCTGAGGAGAGAGAGCGCATGAGTAAGATTCCATATACCTCAGCAATTGGATTTATCATGTATGCCATGATATGTACTCGTCCCGATGTCTCATATGCTTTGAGCATGATGAGTAGGTACCAATTGAACCCTAGTGATAGTCACTAGACAGCTGTTAAAAACATCCTTAAGTACTTACGAAGGACTAAGGATGCATTTTTGGTCTTTGGAGGTGAAGATGAGCTTGTTGTAAGGGGTTACACCGATGCAAGCTTCCAATCTGATATGGATGATTTTAGATTGCAATCTGGTTATATGTTTTGTATTGGTGGTGGTGCTGTGAGCTGGATGAGTTCAAAGAAAAAGATAGTAGCTACTCTACAACATAATCTGAGTACATTGCCGCCTCTGATGCTGCGAAGGAGGCAGTTTGGATTAAGAAGTTCATCACTGAACTTGGAGTGATTCCAAGCATTGCCGACCCTATAGATCTCTATTGTGACAACAATGGAACAAACGCACAAGCTAAGAAACATCTATCTCACCAGTGATCCAAACACATACTCCGGTGATAGCATCTCACTAGGGAGATCATCGAGAGGGGTGATGCAAGGATATGCAGGACTTCGACAGACAGCAACATTGCTGATACGCTGACAAAGCCCCTTACGTAGCAAAAGCATGATAGCCATTCTAGGTTCATCGGTATTAGATACATGGATGATTGGCTTTTAGTGCAAGTGGGAGATTGTTAGTGTTGTGCCCAAAAGCCAATCATGAGATGATTGTATTTTTGGCACATTGAGTCATGATATTTTATTAAGGCATTAATCTAGCAATTATGTTTGTTGTTTTATTTCTGCTTAACATAATAAACATAATTGTAACCCTAGAATAATGATATTCTCAAATGTCCCTGGTCTAGTATTATTGTGGAGCAAGTTGCAATAATACATAATAACTAGCATATGTGGAGACCACTATGAGATATGTAGTCTACATATGGGTACAAGTTGGAGAACTTGTGTACTGGATTGGCCCACCATTAGAACACTACATGGATCGTTATATGAGTGTCATAAGTGATTCTCATAGTGATCATGGTATATGTAGTCCTTCAACCTAAGATCATTAAGGTTCCCTACATGTGAGTCACATACTTTGATACTTTCCTTTGTTGCTCGTAACTGAGTGAACTTGAAGGTGGTCATTGGGTATGTCACATATCATGCAGAGGGATTTGTATGATCAAGATTGGATTTGTCCCTCCTATGTAATGGGAGTGATATCTTCGGGCCCCTTGATAAAGTGAGATTTAGAAAACGCATGGCCATGCTCGGATGAGTTGATACACGATATCAATGTCATCAATTTAAGTTGGTCTACTGGGCTTTGAAACCCATTAGGCCTAGAAGTCGAGTCTCACTATAAATACAACTTTGAGTGAGAAATTTGTAGCTTCTTGCCCTAGCCTCCCAAAAGGACAGCCGTACTCTTCTCTTGCAATTCCTTGGAGGATGCGAGCTAGCACTGCGACGCAAGAGAAACGCATTCGCTGGGATGAGGTGGAAGCGTGGTGATCTCGAGAAGCTCGTGTGGATACCATAAAGAGCTTGAACATGTCAACTGTTCAGGTTTTGTGATTCGACTCAACAGTTGGGTGAGAGATCTCAACCAAAAATTTGGTATGAAAATTTTCGAACACCCGGTTTACCCCGTTTCACTTGGATCCTGGAGGGTTTCGGTTAAAATCTGCTGCGCTGTTTGGCTCCCGAAACCCAACAATTTGAACTCTATTTTTATGGTCAACCATAGGCTTTCCTAGATAAGGATTGCCCCATTTTTGCATGAAACTTAGTCCGACAGTGAGAAGTGTTTGAAAAGTGGGTTAATGCCCACTTCAATGCTTGGTTTTTCTTGCATGGTGCACTTGTATTCTTTCTTTAGAAATAAATCCACCTGAACCTTGCCACTTCCATTTAAGAGTCTTTTATCTTTCCAGTCAAGTCCTCTTCACTTAATTGACAAAAATTGCCTAGCAACTTTCTCAATAAATCCAATTAAGGACCTATACTAACAGTTGCTTGAGAGATGGCCCTAGCTTAATTTTACAATCAAGTTAGCAAGTTTTGTTTCTCATTTTTTGTCCTAACCTTCCTGGAATCCTTTCTATACAAGTTATCATCCTCCTACTAGACCATGCTATCTTAAGTTTTCAAAGGAAGGATGTGTCAACATATTTAGCCATAGAACAGTCCAAACAACTAATAAGTTTTCCTAAGTTGCTGCCCAAGTAATAAAAATGTTTGAGGAACTTAATTTGCAGTTGATCATCCTATTTATCAAACATGTGTAAGCATTTGAGAAAAAATCCTCTATAACTAGGCAATGTGATTATCTCAGGCTCTTAATGTATTTGGTCTTCAATGATCTGGTAACACTAATGGGTGCTTTAGCTGGAAGCTGGCCATATGCTCCTTCACTAAGAAGAGGCATCTAGGGATGACCTCATGCTTTTCTATGGAAGCATCTACCCTAAATAAAATAAGAACTCATTTAGCATTTGGATTCTCTTACTCTAAAAGTATGCTTTACTCCTTTATATCTTTCGTCCTAAGATCATCCCTCAAATATGATATTGCCTTCTTGAACTCCTTTGCTTGACTTTTGGTTAAAGGTCCTCTCCTAATCTTCAGGGGATCCTAATAGTATCTTAGATTTGATCATTATTTGGTTGGACTTAAGCCCAACATAATTATCTCCATTTATAGCATTGACCAAGGCTCAATGTTGACCAGGTTTGAAGTCCCTCCAACTTGACCTTATTTGCTAAATGTCTACCTAGGAAAGTTTAAAACCAGCTAATAACATTAGTCGAACCACCTTTCCTACCCCACGCCATCCCGTCCATCTCTTGCTACCCCTGCCCATGCCCTAACTATGCCCTACAACTACCTCTATCCTTGCTCTTATTTTGAATTTTAGGTTTTACAAGAAACAAATGGAATTTGATAAGTAGGGGTCAGAAGTGGGTTGACGCTATGCTATGAATCTTTTGGAAACTCATCTTAAGTCAAAAGATTGACTTTAGATAGTGAAGAACTGGCCTTGACCAGTACTTCCATTATGGCGAACCAAAATGGACCAGTGAAAATTGATGGTCACATAGTGAAATATGGAAAATGTTAGGTGCATTAATTGGTGGGTAAAGCACAGATAGTAAGAGTGCCTGAAGAACTACATGCTGAGGATATGTTGGCACACTATGGACCACTATAGCGATTTCAATAATTGCTAGTCTAGACGGAATTCTTGACATCCTAAAATATGCCACCTGACTCCTATAAGATTATGCTTCTCTTTAAACTTTGGTAGGTAGAGTGTAGAGCTCATAGATATAAGGAAGGTGGGAATCAAGCTTGAGTTGTAGGGTTTTGAGAGCCAAACAGTATAGTAGAATTAACCAAAACCCTATAGGATCTAAGTGAAATGGGGTAAATCAGGTTTTTGAAGTTTTTATTAGTGTTGTGCCCAAAAGCCAACCATGAGATGATTGTATTTTGTGCACATTGAGTCATGATATTTCATTAAGGCATTAATCCAGTCATTATGTTTCTTGTTTTGTTTCTGTGAAACGTAATAAACATAATTATAACCCTAGAATAATGATAATCTTAAATCTCCCTAGTCTGGTTTTATTATGGAACGGGTTACAATAATACATAACAACTAGCATATGTCGAGACTAATATGAGATATGAGTCTACATATGGGTACAAGTTGGAGAATTTTTGTATTGGACTGACCCACCATGGGAACACTACATGGTTCATTATATGAGTGTCATAAGTGATTCTCATAGTGATCATGTATGTGTAGACCTTTTCATGTGAGTCAAATACTTTGATACTTCCCTTTGTTGCTCGTAACTAAGTGAACTTGAAGGATGTCATTAGGTATGTCACATATCATGCGGAAGGTTTTGTAAGATCAAGATTGGATTTGTCCTTGCTATGTAATGGGAGTGATATCTTCGGTCCCCTTGATAGAGTGAGACTAGGAAAATGCATGGCCATGCTTAGATGAGTTCATATATGATATCAATGTCATCAGTTTATGTTAGTCTACTCGGTAATTAAGAAACCAAGGATTGGGCTATATGAGAGTGACACATTCCATGTCTTGTGTTACCACCTCATAAAATAGGAGAATTACAAGTGTGTCATAATGGCTAAAAACCATTATATTTTGTAATTCTCACCATAGTGTTTGAAGTGTGGAGGGTAAAAGCCGTGATCAAAAACTCCTTAAAAGTGTTCCAATTGGTAACTTGGCCCACAAGAAAAGCCTTAAGGATTGCTTGTTTTTCAAGCAACCTATGGACTTTTTTGTAAGCTTTTGGAAATTCGGGTCCTCAATTGGAAAACTCTTAAGAAAGAGACTTGGAGAGTTATGGGAAGGATGTAAATGGTATAAAAGTGCTACTGGAGGACCAAATTACTCATGGAAGACAAGTTTGGACAAAGGAAACACTAAAGGCAATAAGGACCTAAATGTCCTAGTGTAAACCTTAAGGTGTTCAAGCTTTTGACTTAAGTGTAAGGGTGGAATTGTGGAATTATCCCACCATGGGGAGGCAGCCAAGACTTGATAATTAGTCAAAAATGTTGGGCACATATGTACCAATGGGTTTAAGACAAAGAAACCATAATTAGTGAGAAGGAAAATGACATAAAGCAAGCTTAAGCTTGTTAAGTGTGTTTTGTGCCCTTAAGCTCATTTAAGGCCATTTAAGTGGCCAAATCACTTGTCCCTCTCTTATTTTCGTCCTCTCCCAGGCCAACAATACAGCCATACTTCCTCCATAGCCACCACACCTTCAAACTTGCAATTGATTGAAATTGAAGGCAAAAGGAAGCAATTGGAAGCAAACTAGAGCTATTTCTTGCATACTTCAAGGATTAAGCTTCAAATTCGGCCTACTCACTTTGGTAAGGGTTCTCTTGCTCTCATGGGCTGTTTTCTATATTTTGAAATATCCATGGACCTATGGCTAAGCTTCAAAGAGAGTCATGAGCTTGATGAACCAAGCTTATTGAGGGGAGTGCACTTATTGAAGGTTTTGTGACCTATTGTCAACTGCACAAAGATGGCAGTGAAATGAGGGTTTCTAGAGCCCAAAGTTAGTACTAACTAATTTTAAAATCCTCCTAAGGCCAAGCATTAGCTTGAGGAGGGCTTCCATAGTGATTTATTTAAGTTTATTGCATGTTTTACGGACTAACCTATGGTTATTGTTGTTGCTGCATTTCATATGTTTGTTTGTTGTGAATGGCTGCTGCATTTGGTTGCTATATCTTGTATATATGAATTTTTTTTTGTGTTTTAGTGTCTTTGGATGAAGGTTTTAATTAGGATCACATTACCTTAATAAACCAAGTGTTACCCTTACTAAGTTTCTCAATGAAACTTACTCCCCTCAATTTTGTCATTTCAGGTTCAGCAGAAAGATCACCTTCAAAATAACCTTTTTGCTTTGAGTTTTGATCTAAAATTTCAGGTACATGAACTTCCATATGTCTAGTTATTATCTGGAAATTTTGGTGATTTTAGGAGCACATTTGGTAATTTTAACGGTGGTACTTACTGTGTTGTGCAGCAGCTGTCCAGCATCCTGTTTCTGGAGTCCATTGCATTTCAGGCACTCCTGTAACTTAGGGTGTATATTTCACTGAGTTAAGACCATATTGTAGTGATTTTATGCATGTACATGTAGTGTATGTAAGATGAGACAAGTATGTGAACATTTGAGTAATGTTTTGGCTATGTAAGTGATGTGGTGCAAACCTGCCTAAGTGTGAATGATAGGCTGCTTACTTGTAAATTCTGTTTTGGCCACATAAAGTATCTAGATGCAAGGGAATGTAATTAATCTGTCTATTGGACATGTATGGGATAGCCTTGGAGGGCTTTCCCCTTGTGAATGAAGTCTTTGCATGGTTTGGAAAAATTGTATGGGCAAAATGGTCCAAAAGTTGCTAGAATTTTGACCATGTACCTAAAGTTTAATATCTCCCTGTGTAGAATGAATCTTGGTATGAAATTTTTCTCACGCCTAGATAACATCTAGAGGTTCAACTGGAATTTGAAATTTCTGGATTTGGATCCTTACAGCCAAATATATGACGTTGCAAAATTGGCTGATTTACTGTTCATTTGGTCAGAATTTTGTAACCAACTTAAAAAATCCATAACTTGGTCCATAGGTGGGATATTGATGTAAAATAAAATTCCTTGGTTTTCACTAAGTCTCTAATTCATAATGGAGCAAATAAAATAGGGGGCTATGTGGCTAGAATGATAGAGTTTATTAGTGGAAGTTACAGGTGCAGTAGCTGGCCACTAGAACTTAACAAGATTGCCTAATGTGTGGTAGCCAAGATTAAGACTTGTGCTAGTATTTTCCTTCTTTGCTGCCATGGTGTGCATGAAATGTGAATATGTGTGTGATGGTTGGACCAATATGCATGTGTTTACATAGTGCCCAAGAGGCCCAATTGGGTATGATGGCCTAAAGAACATTACCAATCTTGGGAGTTTAAATGCACAAATTTGGCACCATAACTGGACTACCTTGGAGTGGGTAACATCTTGTGCTTAGTCTTTATTTCTTGGACAAAGGGACAATGGCATATATAGATAATGATCATAAAAGTTTAGTGAAATCACCGAGAATCTTGTCACTTGGGTAGCAATGATTTGTTGCTAGACACCGCTCATTGCTTCTGATCATAAATGTGATTTATGATCGTTGCCAACGTAGTAAGAGCCTATTGGGTGGCACACTTAAAGCCTATTTAGATTACTTTAGTGCATGGGTTAATTTATTTGGGTTATGGTTTCATGATAATTTTGTGTTAATAATTGGCCCAAAAGTTGAGCCATTATTAAGCCCAAAATTAAAGCCTAATTCAATTAGGATTTTGATACCCATTAGGCGTAGAAGTTAAGCCTCATCGTAAATACAACATATAGTGAGAAATTCCTACCTTTTGCCCTAGCCTCCCAAAATTTCCAGCCATACTTTTTTCTTGCCATTCCTTGGAGGACGCAAGTTAGCACTACGAGCGCAAGAGAAACAAATCTGTCGAGACATGGTGGAAGCGTGGTGATCCCGAGAGGCTTGTGTGGATACTGTAGAGAGCTTGAACATGTCAACTATTCAGGTTTTGTGATTTAACTCTAAAGATGGGTGAAAGATCTCAACCGAATAAGGTATGAGAAATTTTGAACACTCGGTTTACCCCGTTTCACTTGGATCTTGGAGGGTTTCGGTTATATTCCGCTGCGCTTGTTTGGCTCCTGAAACCCTACAGTTTTTGTACCTAGTAAGTTGAGATCTTTCACCCAATTAATGAGTTGAATCACAAAACTTGAGTAGTTGACGTGTTCAAGCTCTTTATAGTATCTACACGAACTACCTGTATCATCACACGTATAGCTTCTAGTATGAGCATTCCTCTTCTGCTCCCAGTGCTAGCTTACATTCTCCAAGGAAAGACAAAAGGGGAGTGTAGATAGAAATCTCAAAACCCTTTCTGAATTTCATCTAGGGTGGCTCTCTAAAAAATAACACTATATAACATATTTATAGTCCTAATTTCAAACTTAACAATGGTCAAGTTTTGGTAATCTAAAATTACCATGAAACCAAAACGAAACAATTTAGCCCATACACTTAATTAAATCCAATTGGCTCTGAATATGTCGCCCTATAGGCTTCTATCGCACTGGCAATAATCATAAATTATAAACAATGAGCAGTGTCTAGTAATACATCATTTCCACCCAAGTGACAAAATAATTAGTAATTTAGTTAAACCTCTATGATCATTAATTGTTTATGCCATTGTCTCTTTGTCCAAGATATTCAGACGGAGCTCAAGACATGGAACATGTCATCCATGTATTGCCCAATCTATGGTTTCTTCATTCCCAAGTAGACTAATTAAAACTAATGGCATTGATATCTCATATCAACTCATTCAATCATGGGCATGCATTTCCTCAGTCTTACTCAATCAAGGGGCCTAGAGATTTCACTCCTGTTATATAAGACAGATAGATCTCATCTTGGTCATACCAATCCCTCTACATGATATATGACATACCCATTGACCACTTTTATGTTCACTCAATTACAAGCAACAAGAGGAAGTACCAAAGTATGTGACTCATATGAAGGGAACTTTGATGACCTCAAGTCAATGGACTATATATACCATGATCATTATGAGAACTACTTATGACACTCATATAACGATCCATATAGCGTTCTCATGGTGGGTTAGTCAAATACACAAGTTTCCCAACTTGTACCTATATGTAGACTACATATCTCATATTAGTCTCCACATATGCTAGTCATTATCTATTATTGCAACCCAATCCACAATAATACTTGACCAAGGACATTTAAGAATACTATTATTTATAATTATGTTTAATTATGTTTTGTAAAAGCAAACAATAAACACAATTATTGGAATAATACCTCAATAAAATATCATGACCCAATGTATGAAATACAAACATCTCTTGATTGGCTTTTGGGCAAAATACAACATAAGTTAGTTATGCAAGTTGACCAAGTCAAACATAAGAAAGCAACCGCTACCAACAAGAAAAAAATAAAATAGCAAAATGAGAAAATCTTGAACTTAAACACATATAAATATGGGCTATCAAAGCATGAAAAGTTCAGTTATTTTGGTGACAAAGTCTTCTCTTATGAGAGATTCCACATGTTGTCTTGTAATTGGGCTTCCTGCAATTTTCCCATCTCACTGTTGGATCCAGTGAGAAGCTGAATAACCTATATCTTGATCAGTGCAACAACCAAGCTAGAAGTGAATGTCTTGGCATCATTTTTATCTATTGCAACCAGGGAATTAATGGAGCCTTCACTGAATAACATGTCCTGCTCACCAAAACCAACGTACTTGTAAAAAAAACCATTACAACTTAGTGTTTCATCCAAAATGGGCCATAACGTGAGGTAGAGCTTGTTACAAAACTAGAAAAACAATCAAAGATCAAGAATAAAAATAGAAAATCACCCATAAATTGAAAATTCTACCAAAATCCTACAGCAAAAATTGAGGAGCAACTAAACAACTAAAGCAAAAAAAAATAGGGTAAAGCCATATTTTGTATTATTTGTTTTCTAGGGAGAATTGTTAAAACTATCCCTGAGATATACCTAAGCATCACTTGTGTCCACCAATTTCCAAATACTTACACTTAGCCCCTTGAAAATTAAACTCTGTTAATCAACATTATGATAAAAAAAGAAAAAAATGCCTACTTTTACCCTCTTAGATTTCTTCCCTAAAATTTTGCCCCACCAACTTGTTCATTTTACAATTGCCTTAATCAACCCAATTGTTACAGTAATTAAGGGAGAGCATAAAGAGACAAATTTCTAAAAATGTCGCTAGAGATTGAAGAAAATATTTGGCCTTCTCGCTTGATAACAACAAAAAAAATTCACTAGTAATCTCTGGTGAATTGTGCCTAGGCCACCGATCATCATGAGTTGGTGGCCATGAAGAGGAATTATAATGAAACAAATCAATGGATGAATCATCTAGAGATTATGAATGTCCAAACTACAACAATTGTGCTCTCCGATGAATCATGTAGATGTCCCCATTGTGAATGTCCCTGATGAATTGTGGTCTCTGCTTAAAATCTCAATTATGGATGAATCTCTGGCCTCTAATGCATCATACTCTAATGTTCTAATTGTGATAGCATTTGAATGACTCTAGGTCATGAAGAGAAAGAGAAATCAATTATTAATTTGGAGATTTTGAACCATTTTAGGTTGTGAGGAAAGAAAGGAAACAATGATTTCAAATCATGCTAGCTAGGAGAAAAGGTAAAGAAAAGGAGGAGAATAGGCCACAGTGTAAGGGCAAGGGAGGAAAAGGGCCAACAAGTAGGGGTGGGGTAGAGGATATGATACCAACGATGACTAGGCTGTCAAAGACAAGGCTAACGGAGTGGCGGTGAGGAGGAAATGAGGCCAATGGTGATGACGCCATTGAAAATGTGGCTGATAAAGCTAACATTGACAGTTATGAGGCTAGTAGTGTGGTGTCGAGGAGATGATAATGCCAATGATGAGGCTAAGGAGAAGGAAGTTGAAGTTATGGATTTGATTTACATTGATTTGAAAGTTGGGTGGCAATGTTTCCATGGTAGAAGATTAAGATGGAAATTTTTTTTCCTTTTTTATCTAATGCTGAACAACAAGCTAAGTTTTGATGGGGTAAGTATAGGTATCTAAAAAAAAAGGGCAATACAAGTGTAGGTTCGGCCGAACATCATAGGGTCTAGGTAATTTTCACATTATTTTTTTTCTCAATTGGGTTACATACCTTCTCTTTGTCCTAATAAGGTCCCATATCACTTATAGCATATTCAATTTAAGTCCCTTTTATCAAATTTCCTATACTTTCAACAAAATTTTGGTAGAAAATGACCAATTCTTCCCTTAGATATTTTTTTGCTAATCCTAACACCCTAAAACTTATACGTCCAATAGTTCATTTTTTCTCTATCAATTTAAAGCCAAGTACTTTCTTTCTCTAGTAAAATAAATACCTCAACTTGTAAACTACCTCTCCCCTAGGTTTTTAAAAATCAAAATTTTGCCTTCCCCCTTACTGGTATAATCCTTTCACTAGCTAGCCAAGTAGTACCAAGTACTAGAGATACATGTCTTTTTATTTTATAATTTGTTAATACTATGCTTTAATTTAATTATAGATATGTTATTATATGTGTTGCTCGAACATGTCTTTTATGTAGGGCATCTTCAGCTTTGGAGATGTAGTTGCCACTAGGAAGTATCTATTAGATGAGTGGAGAGGGGGTGGAATGGTTACCCAGAATGTTACAGGGGAGCAAGCCTCTAACACCCAAGTTATTAGGGTAATATATGAAGGAAGAGAACAGAGAGTAGAGAAGTTTTTCTCTCAGTCCTTTACCTGGAAGCCAACTAGGGGTATTTGTAGGACGATGGGATATAAAGCCATTTGGCTCAACAAAATGAGATCAGAAAACATGGATGATTAGATCTGACAGTCCCTCTTCCATATTCTCCGGAGAGTGTTTCTAGTTGCCCTACAGAAGGTGGTAAGTGGTTGGGCTCTGACACTAGACTCTGGGATGTGTAGGATGATTCTACCAATGGTCCTAATGGCTACATGTTTGCCCTTGCTCTGCAAGGTCCTTCCAGTATTCCCCAAAGGTGCTATGAGTTCGGATAGCCTAATTACTACCAAGGGTGGGTAGCTTATTTTTTAGGTCCATGCCTCTATGTTCATTCCAAATTAGCCAGGGCTTCTGCCCTTCAACTATCACATGCCCCCATCATCAGGCTGAAGTGGTAGCTTTTGTCTTGGATGAGTTGGTTGTTAGCTAAGGTTTCTTATCATTTTTTTGATGCCAAATTTCCCACCAATATTTTCTAGGTTTCTTCTCATTATGGTGCTATCTTTTTGCCTGCCTCCTCTAGGTTATATATTTCCTCACTCATGTTGAACTTCCTTATTTCTCATTTTGTTCTTTTCTTTGCTTCTCTTTTACTCTTTAGTTCTCCTAGTTCCTTTTCCTTTCCTATGATGGTCCTTACAGTTGAGTGATTTCTAGTGACTTATTACGGCAGTCTATCAATTTTTAAAGTATCCTCAAGTGGGTAGTTTGCCCGATGATTCTTTTTCCTCTCTTCCCTTTTTTTTTTTCTAAAATAGGTTTCTAGATTTTTTAGGTAGGAGAGATGGCTGGTTAGAGTGTTGACGGTAGGGATGCTGAAGGGTGTTGGAACTCCTTGGACTTTTATCTCACCTGAGCTACCTCAAAGAAGGTAGATAAGTGGCTTGTAAAGTTCTTTTTCCTTTGTACATCATGGTTATGGTTCCTGAAGAGTGTGAGTTGATCTACTGACCTTAGGATGGGGAGATAATGGTTTTCATAATCCAACTTTAGGTAGGCCCTTGGTATCCTTCGCCGAAGATAATCTCATATTTTTGTGAGTTTTATGGCATAACCATCAACCAATTTTGACTCATATTCTTATTTTAATGGATTTTTGTGCATGTGCGGGGTCTTTTAAGATAGACCCCTACTTTCTTCTCTTTATGCAAGACTACAAATTCCAACATGTTTGAAGGGCTCGTTCAACTTCTTGCTACCTCATGGGATCCACAGCAAGCAATTTACTTTTACCATTACAGCCAAGGATAGCTAGAGAGTTTGGCAAAGGAAATATTTTCTCATGGACAAGCCTTGGTCATCAATGAACATTTTGAGGATGTGGTGACACAGCCCCTTATGGCCCTGCCCAGGAAGCTTATGAGAAAAAGTCTCACGATAGTTGCAATTGGGTAATAACTTATGTGTGCCCTGGATAAAACTTAATGCTACTAGTTGTTTAACCTAGGAATGCAATTATGCATGCAGGAGTTACTTTGGCTTGGGCAAGTAGAAAATCATAAAACATTTATATAGGCTAGGCATTTCCATAAAAACCAATGTTCAAAAAGTCAAAGCATAGAAAACCTTTATAGAATCAACATTAATCATACATATAATTAACCACATGTGGGCATTTAAACAATGGTAGACTATGCCCTACACCTAAAGTCAGCAATAGAGTCCATAACTCTTTTCATACACATTGGTGGCCACTAACATACATCATGTATATAGAAGACTAGTTCTATAGAGATCCAATTGACAATCTTTCACCTTCGATGAGAGATCCCAGTGGCAAGCCTCAATGATCCTCCATGTGCTCACTAGCCACTATGGCCTAGAAGACTGTAGTTAGTACAATAACAACTAAATAATCAAGTACCCAAATAACTAGAATCTCAAGGATTCTGAAAGCAATATACTTGCAATAGGAACTACCATAACAATCCTTAATAATTGTCAAGTTTATCAACCTCAGTATTTGCACAACATGAAACAAAGGGAGTAAGAATCTTATAATTCTCGGTAAAAAGCCCTTAACCTACAAGGAAAACACTAAGGACAACACATATACAAAGATATGTAATCTACTCTCAGCTCATACAATGTGAGGTTAAACCTATGCGCATACATTTTGGTACCTCAGGACTTTGTACTTTGCATAGTCCTCAAACTACAAGGCAAAGCCTTGTCTACCAGCAAGCATTGCTAACTAGCCTAACTAGTGGAATTCATCACTAGTTTTGACCTCCCTTATGTTGTACAGGTAAACATGGTGGATACACCTCGATTGAGTTCTGAGGAGCTCACTTGGTGTACTAAGCCTCAACATAGTGCCTCAAGTCCTTAAAGTCGGTCACTTGTGTACTAAGCTTCCAGCTTAAACCCTTACCAGGAGTGCGCTTGGTTCTCAATTGTGCCTCAAATAATCTTGGCTAGGCAACAAGTGCACTACGGCTTCATTCAAGACACATTCCTATCTACCATTACATGGTTCACACTAGTGGAGTAGAAATGACCATGTGATGCGAACCCCGATGATATAAAGACCATGAAACGCGCCCAAGATGTTTTCAAGCTCCACAAGACATCAAAGAGACTGGGTTTAAAGACCCCCACCCCTAATCAACCTGTGACTAGAAACGAGAAGTATAGAACACCAAGAACACAAGCACACTTGTGCACCAAGGTAGTCCACAAAGAACCAAAGAGAAATTCTCTCCAAAGTAGCAATATTATTTCATGTCAAGGCTGTTGTTTTACAACCAGAATATGTGCCTATTTATAGGCCTAAACTAGGGTAAAAATCTGGGCAAAATTCGCAGCCCAAGTCACCTAGGAAACCTAGTTACAAAGGACTCAAGAAAACCTAGTCAAACTAGGATTCCTACACCCTTTTAACACATGTTTAAGGTGTGCAGCGAATTCCATTTATCCTAAGTGACCTAAATCACTTCCATGGCCTAAATAACATCCTAAATAATGTAAATAAATAGGAAAATAAAATAAAATACGTTACAAAACAAGATTGGCCATAAAAACCCCAAAATAGTCTTCTCAGGTGGTTCCTGCTTGTGTCTTCAACTTCAAGCTGAAATTCGAACTTGATGCAGCCATGATTTCTCAAAATGCAAAGCATGAAAGTTGTAGATCTCTTTCTTATCTTTGAAATGACACCTGAACCACACAAAACGGACATCTAAAGCCAAAGATATGCCCAAAATACTGCAACTGCTTCTGAACCAGCGATAACTCGTAAATCGCGACTTTGAAGCTAAATTGGACCTCCTTAACGTGCAAACTGGGTTTCATGATCTTCATATGATTTGTAGCTCCAGATGTTAGCTTTCCAATGAATCAAGAATCACTCAATTCTGATCTGTTTAGCTCAAGATATGATTTTTCTACCAGAACATCGCCAATCTGTCAACATCCAAGCTTGGCCATCATCTCCATATGATTCCTTGCATGTTCCAGCAGCTCCTTGTGAAATTCCAAGCCATTCTCCATGAAAAAGCTTGAAACAAAAGCTTGAAGTGCACTAGTGAGCTCCTTAGCTTCAATGGTCCATAGCTATGGATCCTTGCCTCCTTGGTTGTGCCTTCTTTGATCGTATCAGCTCCCCCCTCCTTAGAAGGATTCATCCTCGAATCAAAACCTACATTAGAAAAGGGAATTGAATCAATAACAATGAAATAATCAACACATAAGCACTTACCTTTCACATAAGCACCAATAGCATGGAATGCTTGTGTATGGAGCTTTAATCTTGTGAAAAACCTGAACCAATATCCAAATGCAATGATAATTTTGATACCTCCAGGGTCAAAAACAAAGTTAGAAGCAATTAGCACAACAAATCTGAAATTTTGCACAATTTTCATCTTAACTCTAGGCATCACTTTCATTGCCTTTGCCATCTCAAAAACATTATTCCCATAACTAGGAAAGGTGTTGGAAGAATTTACCTTAGGGATGCTGTATGCACTCAAAACAAATGGACCTAAACTCACACAAGTGTTATGGTTATGAAAAACACAAGTTATGCATGTCAAGACAATAGTTTGCATAGGCCATTCAAACAAACAAGAATTGAACACAATGTGGCCTAAACTAATAACAAAACAAGGATGCATGAATTTCACAAAAATCCTAAGCATTTTAAATGAAACAAGATTGGAGTAGATAGGATTAAGTGAAACCAATTCAAACTTATTTTTGTATGTATATGCACCACAATGCATGAAATTTGTGAATGAAATGTGACACAAAACAAAGGACTCAACATACCTCCTTAAAAGGCTGAATTTAAAACCAGAATTTTCACTCAAAATAAAAACTTTCAGGTTTGGACATAAAGCAAAAATATCAATGCTCAAAAGTTTGTGTAATGCATGTGTCAAGATAAAGAAATGCTTGCTGGAAATTAAAGATTGAAACACAAAAATGGGCTGAACATAAATGGTAATCAAAGAAGTATGTAATGTATGTGTATGAGCGAATTTATGCATGAAAAATTCCAAAGAAGTAGATTTAACTTGAGGCAAAACAAAATAATGTGAGATGGATGCAAAACAAACAAATTCAAAAACAAAAGACACCAAAACAGATTTTTCTTTAGAGAAACTCAAGCAATTCCAAAGAGGATTTGACAAAACCAAAGAATTAGAAGCTTTAAAACCGTATTTTGTCAAAGTTTCATGCTTACTTCCTTCTCTTAATCTAGTTTCATGAAAACCATTTGTCAAAATAACATTGCAAGCAAACACACATTGTTTGAGATTTTCATGCAAAACTACATCATATCTAGGTGTTAGGAAGAAATACATTACAGTGGTTGGACTTAGTCTCCAAGTATCTTCCTTTGGAACCACAAAATTTTCACCTTTGCACTCAATCACTTTGGGTGGAGTTGCAACAATTTCATCCCCTTGAACCATAGGATAATAAACAATGTTAGGCAAACTTTTGCATATGAAATCACTTGGACTTACCTCAAATTGCTCCTTCTCAACCTCCTTCATTGGTTTGATGCATGGGACATGACTTGGAATATTGGGAACACCAACTTCTTGGATGGGCAGCAACTCACTTGATTCTTGAAGTTCATATTCACTTAATTCCTGAAAAGAAGACAACACAACACTAGAAAAAGACTTTGTTATGTTAGTTGAAAGCATGGCTTCCTTGTAGGTCTTTCTCTCTTCACTCAGCTTGGGTTCATTGCACTCTTGTCTTTTCTCAACTTCGCACTCAATTTCTTCTCTCGGGAACTCTCCACTCTTCTTCCGCTCATGTTCACTCTTCTCACTTAAACTCTCGGTTGTTCTCTCGGCTTTCCCCTCGTCACTCTTGCCCTCAACTTTCCCCTCATTTACTTTTCTCTCAACCTCACTTTGAAATTTTCTTTGATCCTCCAAGACTTGTTGTGGTGAAAGTGGTACAAGCATGATTGACTTTTCTTGTTGAGGCCGAGACAAGTCTCCTTTTGTGGCCTCCACTTTTGGCTTGGGTACTTCTCTTACATCCTTGCTCCATGCTCCTTTCCATGTGGAAATTCCTCCTTGAGACATCTTGGATGCCTTGGACCTTTTGATGATCCTCTCGGCCTTGGTGGCATAATGAAAGCAAATCCTCCATGTTGAAATAAGGCACCATTTCCACTTTGTTGGCAATCTCAGGATTGAGACCATTAATGAATCTAGCAATGGTGGTCTCCTCATCCTCCATGATGTTGGCTCGGGTCAAGGTCATCTCCAAGTCTTTATGGTAGTCCTCCACACTCCTTTGGCCTTGCACTAGCTTTTGAAGCTTGAGGCGTTGATCTCTAGTGTAGTAGCTAGGCACAAATCTCCTCCTCATCAAGGCTTTAAGGGCTCTCCATGTGTGTATGGGCTCCTCCTCATTCCTTCTCCTAGAAGTAACATCCTGATTCCACCATACAAGAGCATAATTAGTGAACTTTATGGTAGCCAATTTAACCTTCTTTTCCTCAGAGTAATGATGGCAATCAAACACCATCTCAATCTTTTGCTCCCATTCCCAATATGCATCTGGATCACTCCTCCCTTGGAAAGGTGGAATGGTAAGTTTGATGGAGCTTAGATTGTTGTCCTCCCTTGGCTCCCCCCTCCTTGGAAGCCCATGGTCATGCCAATGTCCTTCTTCCTCCTCGGGTTCTTCTCTCCTTGGACCTCTCCTTGGTTGCAAGATAGGATTTGGTCTCCTTGGCAACCTCAAGTCAATGTCCTCAATCCTCCCCACAAGTCTATTGAGAGTTTCTTGAAATTCTCTCATGGTAGGCTCCTCATTGTGTCTCACTTCCATCCTCCTATCCTCCTGGCCCTCCATACTCCTGAAAATAACAAAGATCCTCACAAACACTCACCTCACGTGTTTCACTCAAAAGATGAACACTCAAACACTCAATTTGTTAGTGAGATATTGCTATTCAAAGAGTTCTCAAAAGTTCTAAGAAAACTATCCTCAAAGCACACAAGAAAACTTGAATTTTTTAAGAACTATTTTGACTCCAAAAGAGGTGGGCTAAACAAGCTTTAAAAGACTCTAGGAAGCCCTTGCAATTGATGATCACAAGAACCACAAAGAAAGCTTTTTGGCTCAAAAACAATGGGATAGGTTTTGGGGCACAAAACTTTCAACACTTTGAGAAAACTTCTTTTTTGCAAGCTCTTTCCTTTTTCCTTTCTTTTTCTTTTTCTTCCCTTTTTTTTCTCCTTTTTTTTTCTCTTTTTTTGCTTGCTGTTTTGATGCTAAACAAATGTTCTCCTTGAAATTCCTTGCTGCCAAAGACAAAAAGTCAGTTTTCTATTCGGCCAAAACAAGAAACTATTGAAACTTGCACAATTTTGAAACAACTTTTTGATACCGAAACTTCCTGAACTTTGATCCTTCTTTTTTTTGGTGTTTTCTTGACTCTAGGATGCTGGAAACAATGAAAACAAGAGAGATTAATATGGCTGGACACGAAACAGAAAGATAAGAAATAATCAGGAACAAACAATTTGAAACCGAGAACACAAGGTGACACGGATTGACTTCTTTTTGTTGTTTTTGTGATTTTTGGACTTGAACAAGGATGGAATAAAAAGGACAGACCTGAAACAAGAAGAAAAAGGATTAAAACCGAGAATCAAAACATGAATTTACTGAACAAAATTGAAAGAAAGACGAAGAGAAACATGAACACAAAGATATGTCCTTCAATGGAACTTGTGGCTCTGATACCAACTGATGCGAACCCCGATGATATAAAGACCATGAAACGCGCCCAAGATGTTTTCAAGCTCCACAAGACATCAAAGAGACTGGGTTTAAAGACCCCCACCCCTAATCAACCTGTGACTAGAAACGAGAAGTATAGAACTCCAAGAACACAAGCACACTTGTGCACCAAGGCAGTCTACAAAGAACCAAAAAGAAAACCTCTCCAAAGAGCAATATTATTTCGGCATTAATCTGTGTGTATACATCCATAATATGTGCCTTTATATAGGCCTAAACTAGGGTAAAAATCTCAGCAAAATTCGCAGCCCAATTCACCTAGGAAACCTAGTTACAAAGGACTCAAGAAAACCTAGTCAAACTAGGACTCTAACACATTTTAACACATGTTTAAGGTGTGCAGCGAATTCATTTTATCCTAAATGACCTGAATCAATTCCATGGCCTAAATAACATCCTAAATAATGTAAATAAATAGGAAAATAAAATAAAATACGTTACAAAACAAGATTGGCCATAAAAACCCCAAAATAGTCTTCTCAGGTGGTTCCTGCTTGTGTCTTCAACTTCAAGCTGAAATTCGAACTTGATGCAGCCATGGTTTCTCAAAATTCAAAGAATAAACGTTGTAGATATATTTCTTATCTTTGAAATGACACCTGAACCACACAAAAGGGACATCTAAAGCCAAAGATATGCCCAAAATACTGCAACTACTTCTGAACCAGCGATAACTCGTAAATCGCGACTTTGAAGCTAAATTCGACCTCCTTAACGTGCAAACTGGGTTTTATGATATTCATATGATTTGTAGCTCCAGATATTAGCTTTCTAATCAATCAAGAATCACTCAGTTCTGATCTGTTTAGGTCAAGATATGAATTTTCTACCAGAGCATCACCAATCTGTCAACATCCGAGCTTGGCCATAATCTCCATATGATTCCTTCCATGTTTCAGCAGCTCCTTAGCCTTCTTCCTTGTCAATGATCCACTAGTTATCTTCAATGGATTCTTGCTATCCTTGGTTGTGCCTTCTTTGATCGTATCACCATGGTTTCACTCATTCACTAGGTTCTTTAGAACCCACCTACGTGCACTAAGGTTCCCACATTAGAGCCTTAAATCTAGAGCCCAACTAGTCTTCTGATGGTACTAAATGTTGCACTTGACTAATGGTGCTCCATTATGGCCAAACATGCCTTCACTTTGAACTAAAATACAACTAAACATCGAAAAATCCAAGCTTGGGGAAGACATGGAAATGATATTACTCCCTCCTAGCTTTGCAAGGAATCTTGAATCACCTTGAACAGACACCCAAGAAAATTGTTGTGGTGAAAATACTACAGCATGTTAATGTTGTCGACTGCTAGCACCTAAGTGCTAGAACCGACATTGTAGCACTAGAGGCCATTTTTCTTCAAATTCCAAATGAGGTCCTAGAACCAACATTGTAGCGCCAGGCCACCGAGGCCAGAACCTTCTTCTACACTCCTAAGGCTCTTTAGGAGCATCCAATGCTTCCCAATGGCCTAAGAACGCCTCCATTTTCCTAGAACCTGCATGTACACATGCACTAGGCCATAATGCACCATTTAAACCAATCCTATGGTGTCCATAAACAACACATAAACCACCGAAAAGTCACTAGTCTGCTATGATCAACACAACACACTAACTAATACCATTCATCAAACAACTTGGAATTAACACAGAAACAAACTATGAACGACATCAAATGTGCATGAATCATAAATCCCTTACCTCTATCCCAAGCTACAAGAAAAGATCAAGCATTCCGTCACCAAAAATATGGCTCCACTAAGTTCCACCTAGGTTCCAAACAAATTAAAGCAAATGGCACAAAATTAACACAACCAAACCAAAACCCAAGCCCTAAATCACCAAACGAACAAGAAATTCATGTTACCTCACTCCCAAAAGAGGGCATTAACTGGGAAACATGATTCCAAACATCCAAGGCACAAAAATTCCTTGAAACAAACCACCCATTGCTTATACACCCCTTGGGCCTTCAAATCCTACCAAGACTCTTTGATTTTAGCTAAGAAATCGAAGAGAAATTGAGGGGGCAAGGAGAAACTTGGGTTTAGGAGTCCAAAGGAGAAAAAATGGTAGCCATTCTACCTTTAGAAATTTTAAAAGAGTTCAACCCATTAAGCCCTCATACTTTATTAAGGTTGTTAAAAAACCCCCTTCCCAAAATAGTAACCTTAGGTCAAATGTTGGTCAAATGTTCAACACTTCAAAAAATAGTTGGCTACTAAGCAAGCGTTACATTTTAAAACACATTTTTCACTCTTGGGAATCACCTCGACACCTTGGGATGAAAAATTACCATTTTCCCTTGACCACTTTTGATGCCATAATAACCTCGAAACCTAGTAAACCTTAGCTATCTTGCTTGACTTTGCTAAATGAACCTAAAATGAGCTATTAAGCTAGGGATTTATTAATCTATATACCTTAAATGAGCTTTTCACTAGAATGACGATAACGTTCTCACCACCCTGGAAAATTTGGTCTTCCAAATTCAATCTCCCCACCTCAAGACTTTGTCCTAGGATACGGTGACAACGTATCCCAATCAAAGCAACCAAGGATGTTGATCACACAACAACCCACTTCGGACCAAAATACCTGACTCACTTAGCTAATGCCCTCTAGCACTTTAGTCAGGCCCTGTCTAGTATAGGTACACTGGCTAGTTCCATGCTTTGTGCTCAAACACAAAAGCATAGCAAGAACTGTCAACTATCCCACCCACCTTTGCCTGACTATACGTGGTCCAAAATACCTTAGTGCAGTGTCACTCTCGAACACTATGGTGTGGTTTTTTAGTACCCCTGTCACGTAATGCTACTGAGGGACACCCAACATCTCAACCTATCCTAGTGAAACTAGTGACCACAACTCTTTAACACCTATCCCTATGCCCTACCCTCCTAGTGCAAGCTAGCTTAAAAAATTTTGAAAACTTATCCACTAATCTTACACTCATAGTTACTTACTTAAGGCTCAGCACTGACAACCTCCTCCTCTTTATCCTTTGTGTGAAACCTACTAATGTAAGCTAACTTAACAAGTTAAACATGTTCGTTCATACTCACACTAAAAAAGGCTCACTATAGGTTAGACACCCGATGCCTAGTTTACCAAACCCCCTTTTTGTACAGACTAACTTAACAAGTAAACTTGTCCACTATCTTTCACACATTAGTTCCTTACTCTAGGTTTAGTAACTAACAACTCCCAATGATCACTAGACTAAGTGTGTCAGTATTGTAATATAGTCTCGTCATATACACCATTAGCACCTTAAGGCATACTCCACTCCAAGCTCCATTATACTCTAAGGCTCTTCCAATATGTGACTTATAGAGAGTTGCAGGTCTCAGTACACCCTTGGGCACGAGTCTTTGATGCTCCCCTCGGATAGCCTGTTTTCATTAGGCATACCAGTGCATTAACAAAGTACCTACACACCACTCGAGCACTATGATCCAACTGCCCCCGCTATTCTTGAGTCTCTTACACCTACCTGCTTACCAGTGAAAACTTCTTTAGCACAAGTGCCAAGAGCTCCAAGTAGCTTGCAACCCTTGGGACTCATTTGTGCCCTCTCGGCAAAGTCCTCCAAGCACCTGGTGATTAAGCTATTGCATGTTACCCAAGCTAGAGGTCTTTATGCTTTCACTGCTCTACTGGGAGTATGCTAGATGCCTAAAATCTACTTATGAAGTCTTTTCACTTCCTTGTACTCAAAGCCTGACACCTTACATACACAAGAATCGCTTTTCAGGTGCATCCCTAGTATACTTGCTTCCCGGCCTTCAGTACTCACTTTATGCCTGAAGCACCTATGGTGTCCGTAGCTAAGCTATAAACTACTACCCAATCTGAGGTCAACTAGGTGTCCATGACTTAGCAACTAACCAGACACCTTATCCCTATTCACTAGGCTCTCATATGCCTCCAGTCTTATCTGAGATGTTAACTACCTCATAGGCCTCCTGACCTTTAACATTATCAAGCGACCTCTCAATGACCATCTATCACTTAGCCTATAGTTACAAAGAACCATCATCGTGTTCCATATTTAACTACCACACCATGACTATACTATGTCAGCCTTGTGCCAAAATGATGCACTTGTCACCTTTTCCACATCAACTTACCTACTTGGGGGAAGAACCAATTTCACCATTACTTTAGTCAACTATCAGGAGGTTATTAGCCATGCTAAATCTTTTCAGGTGCCTCATCTGAGGTAAATTTTGCTTAATGCACCTGTTAGCCCCTATCTGATGTCATACATAACTAGACCTTCCTTTACAAGGCACTAGGGCCAAGTGAGTTTCTCTAACTTTTGCCTCTAAACTAGCTTAACCAAATTCCCCATTGACTATTCAACTTTCCCCTAGTATAGTGAACACAACAACTACTAGAGCCATTGGACAACATGTGAGCACAGTTGTTCCTCTATTAGACTTGGCACTTTCGATTACTAAGTAATATATTAAACTAGGTGGGAGATTACTTCTTGCTTTGGCTGCTTGTGAGTCACCTCGTGATGGCACATAGTCAATTCCTCCTCATGGGTCTTTTTTAAACACTTTCCTAAAGGTTTAAGGCAAACATCCTCTATTTCATTTCTCACAACACTTGGTCATTCCGACATAATGGTTCATTGTTCTACTAAATGTAACAGGCATTAACACAGACAGACACATGTGATCCCCATAACTTCCTTTATTCCACTCAAGTTTTAGTCATTTGCCTAGTTGGCCATATTCACTAGTAGAGTCTCTATTCTTCCATAAGTCATCTCGGTGGCCTTCACCTCCACTTGACCTAGGGATGATGACCAAAAGTCATGAACTATTATTTTTAGTCCATGGCAATCAATCCTATTGCTTGCGTTCCTTTAGTACCTTTCAGCAGTCAAGCCAAAACCAAACAATAACTCTACTCCCATTGGCTCAGCCCTAGGGTGTACAGTTAATGGATGAACATGCCTATCCATCAATTTACCCTTGGATGAGTTCCTTGCTTTTTGCTCATTTCCACAGTTACTTCCTACATTTAGTGGTTAGAAACAAAAAAAAAAGTTACCTACTTACCTTTTTGGCATCTAACTGAATGGCTCCACTGCATGGTGACTCTAAGGAACTCATCCATTCTTCTGGTTAGTCATTCGTTAACAACCATGCCACTAAAGTAACTTATGCAAGAACAAAATTCTATGAAACCTTAGAACACTTCCAATCTAAGCCATTTAGGCCTATTCTTATATGGGTTCTCACACTAGCAAGTGATTCCTAGGGCTGTGGTCATCACTGTAGCACTTAGAGCATCTTTAGGTCCTAATGCACTAGGTTGAACCCTTAACACTACTAAAAACTATCCAATAAGAAAAATAAACTATGCTAGTAATTGATGCCAAAAATTACAACATAAGTAACAAACTACTAGTGAGAGGGTAAGGAATTATGTCACACTAGCCACTTATTACCCATGAGTTCATTACAGCTACTTGTCACATTCAACTAGCAGCTGCCTAGGCCATCACTTTACTAGTCAAACCAAAGCTTGAACTATTGCTCTGGTGCACTAGGCTGACTCATTATGGCAATAACTATTGAGGACAAACCTTCTAGGCCAGACTTAACTTGACCAAGCCCATGCCTAAGACTAGCCTAATGACCACTTGATAAATGTTAATTTTGTGGTCAAACATGTTGACTTTTTGTCAACTTTGACCATAATTTTCTGCCTTACCACTCAATATTTTTGGCGGATTCTTGCTTTGAACCTTTATTTTGTAGGTTGGAGAAACGCACCGTAGGATTGGAATCGCACCAGGACAAGCGGAACAAAAAATGAGAATGCAAAAGTCAAGGGAATTTATAACTGTGATGCCTAGGCGCTATAGTTCAACAGCTTGCTGCTTCAAAAAGGCACATTGGAGGCCTAGGTGACCAAGCACCTCCTCCTGGGGCTTAAGTGCCAGAGCACCCTCGAGTTTGGAGGCCTAGGTGCCCAAGCACTCCCTCATGAGGCCTAGGCGCTAGTCATCAGGGAAAGTGGCCCCCAACCTCAAATTTGAACTCAAGCTTGCTATTGGCCAAGGATTTTTATCCAAATGGTTTGGCGAGTGAAAGGGACACCTCCAAGGGGTAGAAGAACTTGGAACCAAGCAAAAGAAGAGAGATTCATCTTCATCTTCTCATCTTAGAACTAGTGTTTCCATATCCACCATAGTTAGTATTCTAGGCTTTTCTTGGTTTTTCTTGTTCACCATTGGAGCTACCATTAGAGATTGCTTGGAGTGCTCATGGCGACTAGCTTGGAGACTTTGGATTCAAGACCATCTAGTCATCTTGGGTTTATTCCTTCATCTTCGTTATAGTTTGTAATGGATGTTATTATGTTTATTCTCATGGTTATGATTCACTTAGTTATGGAGTAGTTTTCTCTACACTTTCTATGGATGTATCTACTTGGATTGATTATGTTGAATGAATTTATGGGTATGTGATGTTAGTCTTCTACTAAGTGTATGTGTATTCTTCTCTTGAGCTTAATGTTGTGTTAGCTAGTTGATGGCCACAATTAGTTACACTATAAATTGCCTCTAAAATCTTGGAAAAGATTAGAAGTAATTGGACCTAGGAGAAAAATTTAATGGCTATAGACTTGTTGGAAAATTAGTCTAAGTCATTAGGTAAAGGTAAATTGAGCTTTAATGCCTCTTTCTAAGTCTGTAATAGGATGGAAATCCTTATTAAGTTTAGATTAGAGAGATTAATTCTTTCACTTGGAAAAGTAAGAATTTAATTGAATAACTTTATCAACATACATTGGAGATTAACCCACTCACCCAAGTTCACCAACATATCAAGACAAGTAGTGAACCCATAGGAAGTCTTCTTTCATAATTTGATGAAAACTACAATTTTTACATTACATACTTGCACTCTATGTTAATAGTATTCCATTTAGCTAAGTTTAGTCACTTGTTTAACTTGCCTACATTTCCACCCAACTTTGATTGTTTAGCTAAAGTTTACTTTGAGTAATGGCATTTGGCAATCAATTTAATCAATCCTCATGGGAATGATACTCACTCACCCCATCTACACGTCCATCGTGCACTTGCATGTTTGGGATTAAAAATCAACAATAAGTTTTTGGCGCCGTTGCCGAAGATTGATTGCATTAAACTATTCAATATCATTGCTAGAAGATTGACCCTAGACTAAACCTTTATTTATTTACTTATTTGTTGCCTTTGTGGTTGGATATTTCTTTTATAGGTACCATTGGTGTATGACTCATTCCCAACACTCTACTTTGTTGCCATACCTCTAGAGATCAAAAGACATCTTAGAGAGCTTAGAGCAATATCACACTTGGGAGAATCAAGCTCCACCTCTACATCTATGGAGGGTGGAGGTGAAAATCTCAATGGTAATGGGTATAATGGTGGAAATGGATGAAATGGAAGGATGGATCATCAAGATAGAGTCTATCCAAGGAATCCACAAAGGCTTATTAGGGAGTACATCTGACCCTTGGTGATGGAGAATTATTCGGGTATTATGAGGCCACCGGTTCAAGCCAACAACTTTGAATTGAAGCCAGCCTTGATTTCTCTCAACCAACAAAACCAATTTGGAGGCTTGGCTTCAGAGGATCCCAACACTCACATAGCGGATTTCTTGGAAGCTTGTGCCACATTCAAGGCTAATGGAGTCTCCACCAATGCTATTAGACTCTGATTGTTTCCTTTCTCACTCTGGGACAAAGGTAAAGGGTGGTATCAATCACTTCAATCGAGAAGCATTGCTACATGGAATGAAATGGCCAAAAAATTCTTGAGCAAGTTTTCCCCTGCATCCAAGGCCGCCCACTTGAGAGCTTTAATTGTGACATTCAAGCAACATAAGATGAAGTCTATTTCATAGGCTTGGGAAAGATTCAAGGAGTTACTTAAGAAGTTCTGACAACAAGGATTCTTGGATTGGCAACAAATCCAACTTTTCTATGAAGGATTGGTAACCACTTCAAGATTTATGATTAATACTTTGGCTGGTGGATCCTTGATGTCAAAAACCGCCGGTGATGCCTTCCAAATTTTAGAGCAATTGGCATTAAATGGAAAGAAATGGCCGGGAGAAAGAGTTCAACCAAGAAGAGGGGCACTAGAGGTTGATCAATTGACCACCTTGTCAGCACAAATGGCTTCTCTCATGAATCAAGTGTCCAAGTTGACAGAGAAAAAAGAGCCAACTATTGAGCAAGCCGTTGCCTCTACCTCTAACACATATGGTGGACATATGGATATGGAGCTTGAAGAAGCAAATTTCATAGGCAATCAAAATTTTGGGTTTAGAGGCAACCAAATGGGAAATCAGTATAACCCAAGTTGGAGGAACTATGAAAATTTCTCTTATGGCAATACAAGGAATGTGCAACAACCACCACCACCTCCTGGCTTCAACCAAGTCTCAATGGAGAAGAAGCCCTCTATGGAAGAAATTATGTTGTAATTCATGAAGGGGACAAGAGATAGAATGGAGAAGAATGAATCTGAGATGGCTATCTTGAGTGCTAACTTTGCTAGTATGGAGGAAAATGTGAGTACAATCATCAAGAACATGGAGAATCAAATTAGGCAATTGGCTTTGGCGGTGAAGACATCTCAAAAAGGAAAATTCCCTAGTGACACCGAGTCGAACCCAAGGGAGCAATGTCATGCAATTACACTTAGGGGAAGAAAAAAGCTTAATGATCCTTACATAAGGACACCCACTCAAGGAAAACCAATCTTGGAAGATGAAGTGCAAGTTCAAGAAGAAGAGGAAGTGGAGGAGTTACGAAAAAAGCAACCTCAAAGAGTGCAAAAACTCCCACCAAACCCACCCTTACCTTTCCTACAAAGGTTCCAAAAGAAGAAGCTTGATGATCAATATGGCAAGTTCTTGGAAATTTTTAAGAAGCTTCACATCAACATCCCGTTCTTGGAGGCCTTAACTTAAATGCCAAACTGGGGTAAATTCTTGAAGGAATTCATTGCAAAGAAAAGAAAATTTGAAGAGTTTGAGACCCTCACAGAAGAATGCAGTGCAATTTTCAACAAAAGCTCGCACAAAAATTGAAGGATCCTGAAAGCTTCACTATTCCATGCATAATTGGAGAAGTTGAGTTCAAAAAGGTATTATGTGACCTTGGTGCAAGTGTCAACTTGATGCCCTTGTCTATTGCCAATAAATTGGGGCTAGAAGTAAAGCCCTTCACAAAACAATCGAATGGCAGATAGGTCTATCAAGTATCCATGGGGAGTAATAGAAGATGTTTTTGTGAAAGTTGACAAATTTGTCTTCCTCATGGATTTTGTTATTCTTAACATGGAAGAAGATAACCAAATCCCCCTTACCTTTGGAAGACCATTCTTGGCCATCACCGGAGCAACTATAGATGTGAAGGAAGGCAAGCTCATATTCAATATTGAGGATGAAAAAGTGGAGTTCAACTTGTTTGATTCTAGCACTCCGCCTCCTAAGATATGAGTATACATGGTAGATGTAGTCATAGAATCCAACCAAGGGAATTCTCCTATGTTTGTTATGGGTTGTGACAAAAAAGAAGTCAATGAATTTGAGCCCCTAAATCTCAAGGAAAAAGTAAAAGATGAGGCAACACACTCTTTGATGGAAGAAAAGAAGAAGAAAACAATGAAGAAGAAATGGGTAGCAACAACGAATGGAAATGTAAAGAATCCTAAAATGCTTAAAGAGGAAAGAAATGAGAACTCAAACATGGAAAGGAGCACATCTTGTCAGATGCATATTAGACTTTCCAAGCATTGGTAGCATTCTTACAAAGGAAAGGATGTAGAGCCACATCACCCACCCTAGTGCCTAAAACAAGGGGGTTGGTGTCTAGCTAGAGACAATAAATCAAGCGCTTGTTAGGAAGCACCCAACATTACCTCTCCTTTGTGTTTTTAATTGTCTTTTCAATAAGTTGAGTTTTAGGGAAAATGTCTCTTAATTACTCTTTGCGCTTATTTTAGGTGCATGATAGAAAGATCAAGAGTAAACATGAAAAGATAAAGTGTCACCATCATTAAGAGTTTGAGTGGGAGTAATTGGAGGCGGGAACATTCACCTCCTGGGTATGATTCTTGAAGCACAATCTCCTTTTTAGCTTTTTTTGTCAACATTATGGACAACGTTGGTTTTAAGTTTGGGGGAGACATGTGTTTATGGATGATACTTGTTTGAGTGTTTTTGTAAGACTTGACATCTAATTGTTGTTCTTTCTTTTAGACTAGTTTCTGATGATTTTTTTTCTTTTTTTATGGCATTACATGCATATCATATCTCTTTTCCTTATTATGACATATAGTGGATAAATGTAGAAACATGTAGTTGCATTTAGGTTGTGTACATTTAGGGACCCAATGCATGCTCTTTATTATGATTAGAGGAATTCATTTACAAGTTCAACTTGATTGTAAATTTTGTTAAGTAAAGAAAGATTTTTACTTGCCATTAATGGTAGAAACCATACCTGGTGAGTCTTTGGACCTTATGTGGCACACTTGCATTAGAAATGATTTCATTCATTGGAGTGATGCTTGTTTTGCTTGTTTTGCTTGTTTTGTTTATCGAATCCTTAATTTGCTTTTGGACCCCTTCATATCCAAATTAATGCATTCAAACTGGGGATGAAAATGACAACTTATGGCTAACTACATACCTAAATGGCTAACCCTTCATTTTAATCCTTAGTTAACCCCCTTTGAGCCTTTAAGCCATGTTTGTTGTTTAACCCACATAATTGAGCCATATCCATTGTTATTTATCTTATATTGTCCTTGAAGTAAATTGTTCATTGCATATATGGGCTTGGGAAAGGTAAAAATTTGTGAGTTATGTGAGTGAGCAATAAACAAGTTTGGGGGAGTTTGTTGGGTTATGAACTTATTGTTGAGTTTATGCAGCTATGGTTTGAGTATACTTTGCATAAATCATGCACATTTTTTTGAACTTTAAAGATTGGGTGAATTTCTAGTTACTAAAAAAAACTATCTTTCCTTTAATAAAAAGGCAGAATGAGTCAACATGAAAAAGCCTTCATGAAAAAAAAAAGAATAAATAAAGAGTGGGAAAGGTAGAAGTACTTTATTAATTTGAAAGGAGTTCACTCATGTGTTTTGTCAAAATTGTCCATATGGGGGTTACTTGAATTGTTGCTTAGAAGTCAAGAAAAGCATTTTCCTTAAATCAAAATACCTTGGGTGGGACTTTAGATTTGATTATTAGGATTGCCCATGGTGTTTATGCTTAACTTACTTCTTTAGCCCCACTTCAAAAGGCCTCCATCCGATTCCCATCCATACCAAACCTGGCCATGGTACAACCTCATATATATATGTCATTGGACTTAAATTTGCATGCATACTCCTTAGGGACAATTCATGGGTAGTTTGGGTCCTTTTGCAAATTTGTGGATAAGGTGGCATTATAAGCCTTAGATACACTAGGCAACCATAGATTAGGGAGTGAAACACTTAGAAAGTGATTACCTACCGTTAATGACAAGCTTCTTCTTTCATTACTTACCTTAATTTCTCTTGAGTTGAGCTTGTACTTTAAATGACTTTATAATATGATATTGAGTATATGTTGTTAGCTTCTATGTTTTGATTGTTTTATGTTTTTAGGTTAATAAATGCTAAGGACTAGCATTTCTCTAAGTTTGGGGGAGTTTGATAAATGTTAATTTTGTGGTCAAACATGTTAACTTTTTGTCAACTTTAACCACAATTTTCTACCTTACCACTCAATATTTTTGGCCAATTCTTGCTTTGATCCTTCATTTTGTAGGTTGGATAAGCGGACCGTAGCATTGGAATGGTACCGGGATGAGTGGAACAAAAAAAGGGAATACAAAAGTCAAGGGAATTTATAACTGTGAGGCCTAGGTGCCAGGAGTAAGGCCTAGGTGCCACAATTGAAAAGCTTGCTACCTGAAAAATGTACCCTGGAGGCCTAGGCACCAGCTGAGGCCTAGGTGCCAGGAGTAAGGCCTAGGTGCCACAATTGAAAAGCTTGCTACCTGAAAAATGTACCCTGGAGGCCTAGGCACCAGCTGAGGCCTAGGTGCCCAAGCACCCCCTCTTGGGGCCTAGGCACCAGAGCACCTGCGAGTTTAGAGGCCTAGGCGCCCAAGCACCCTCTCCTGGGGCCTAAGTGCCAGAGCACCCTTGAGTCTAGAGGCCTAGGTGCCAAAGCACCCCTTCCGGAGGCCTAGGCGCCAGTCACCCGGGAAAGTAGTCCACTACCTCAAATTTGAACTCAAGCATTCTATTGCCCAAGGATTTCTATCCAAATGGTTTGGTGAGTGAAAGAGACACCTCCAAGGGGTAGAAAAACCTAGAACCTAGCAAAAGAAGAGAGCTTCATCTTCATCTTCTCATCCTAGAACTACTTTTTCCATATCCACCATAGTTAGTATTCTAGGCTTTTCTTGGTTTTTCTTGGTCACCATTGGAGCTACCATTGGAGATTACTTGGAGTGCTCAAGCGGACTAGCTTGGAGACTTTGGATTCAAGACCATCTACTCATCCTGGGTTTATTCCTTCATCTTCCTTTTAGTTTGTTACAGATGTTATTATGTTTATTCTCATGGTTATGTTTCATTTAGTTATGGTGACACGGACGTCCTTGGCCCTTGCCCAGGAAGCCTATGAGAGCTGGTCTTACGGTGGATTGCAATTGGCTAGCTGTATTTGTGGACGGATTAAAATCCCATGATACTAGTTGATTATCCTAGAATATGCAAGATGCATGCTCTTATGCTTTGACTTGGTTTATTAAAACCATAAACATTAACTTGGCCAAGTAATTTCATAAAAACTAAGTACAAATAGCCAAAGCATACAAAATCAACATTTGTGTGAATTTACTACACATAACAACTCGTGAGAACATTCATACATAAAGTAGGCTAATGCCCTCACCCAAGAGCAATCCTGGAGTCTAGGACTCCTCAAAACATAGTTTATGGAGGCAGCTAAGTGTATTGTATAAATACAAGCCTCTACTGAGATCTTCTCGACTTAACTCCCACCTTGGATACACGTCCCAGTGGCGAGTCTCAAAAGCCCTTGTCCAAGTGCTACTAGGCTCTACAGCCAAAGGAAGACACTAGTTAATACTGTTACTTAATCAACAAGTACCCATGTAGACTAAAATCATTGAGATTCTCAAGTGCCATACCTATACACACAAAAAAGAAATACTGCGATAATCCTCAACGATTACCCAGCCCAACAACTTCAGTCTCTACACAACATAACTAGGGAGTTAGAATTCAACATTCTTACTAAGGGGTCTTCTGTATACCTGCAAGAAAATTACTAGGACTAGATATATGATAAACATATGTAAACTTGCTGCGAGCTTACACAACATGAGGGTCTGATATATGCACATATAACTAGGCCTTTGAGATCTCTCCTCAAACTAGTCCTCCTTACAGGGGCGTCACTTCGTGCCTAGCGTGTTCTGGCCACTAACTCGCTCCTAGTAAGCCAAAGCTTATTGACGCAATCATGTAGCCTTCCCTTAGTTGTTGTGCAGGGGAATCATGATGGAAATTTTGTAGAATAGGCCATAAGACCTCCTTGTAAACTAGATGAACAAGGTTTCACCTTGCAACCTCATGGCTATGGCATGGGTAGGTTGCCAAGGGTTCTAAACCTCTCACCTAGGCTACTAATACCTTGTTGTGATTATTGTAACATAGTTTTCTTTAAAACTTGCCTTCACTTTGAGTTCATATAAATCTAAAACTAGGGCATTTTAAGTTTTTTTAAAACATGGAGGTGATAGTACTCCCTCTTAGCTTCGCGTGGAATCTTGAATCACCTCAATCGGACAACGAAGCAAAATGTTTTTCCAAAAACAAAACCAGGTGTCAAATGCTCTCTTGGCGACGCGTCGCCACAGTTGTCGACGTTCTGCCAATTGTTTGAGGTCTTGGCGATGCATCATGGGAACACGCGGGGGCCAAACCTGCAAAATGCCTAGAAAAACTCCAATTTTGCTGCTATGAACTTTGGACACTTCCTACACATATGAAACATGCTTAGAATGCCTCACAATTTCATATACACATACAACATGTTGCATAGATCACAACCAACTATCACAAGCCAATCTATGATGTCTTGTAACATCAATTCAATCCTCCCAAATCCCCTAGTCCATCATGATTCAACCAAAACCTTTAACTAATGCTATTGCTAGAATCACTCAATTCTTTCAAGCAAACTCAAGCTACTAGCATTAATTGAATTTGAAAACATAACTCCCTTACCTCAACTCCAAGTAACAAGCAAGAATCAATCTCCTTTTCAATCAACCAAGCTCACCAAAGTTCTACACAAGTTCCAATAAAAAACAAAGGCACCAATCACCAAAACTTCACTCTCTAACCAAAACCCAAGCTCCAAACCAAGTAAATAACATGAATTCAATCAAGAACACATTACTTACCTCGCTCAAAAATAGGAGATATGGAAAAACACCCTTCCAAGCTTCAAAATCATGGTTTAAAGCTTGAAATGCACTCCTCCTAGTTTATATACTTTGAATTGCACCTCTTGACACCAAGAACACTTGATTCCAAGCTTAATTTCAGAGCAAAATGAGGGTGAGAAGGCTGGGAAATGAGATTATGGCAGCCATAGCCTCACTTTCCTTTCTTAAACCCTCACTTAACCCCAAAGCCATCAAAGTATTAAGCTTGTTACAAATAAACCCCCATCTTTGTAACTTAGTCATTCTTAATTAAATTCTTGTTTATTCTTCAAGTTTGAGTTAAGGTTGAAAGTTAAGTTTTTTAAAAAAATTCATTTTAAAACACTCGAGACTCGTCCTGGCTATTCAGGATGCAAAATTACCATTTTGCCCCTGAACTTCATTTAGTGCCTTATTTTTCTCGAAACTTAGTGAACTTTGCTAAACTTCTCTATTCTTGCTATGTAAACTTGAATTAATGTTCTAAACTTAATTTAGAACACTTTAGCTTCCTCAAACATGCTTCCCACTAGAAGGGCCATAACATATGGAGTAGTATTCTCTACACTTTCTATGGATGTAGATACTTGGATTGACTATGTTGAATGAATTTATGGGTATGTAATGTTAGTCTTGTACTAAGTGTATATGTATTCTTCTCTTGAGCTTAATGTTGTGTTAGCTAGTTGATGGCCACAATTAGTTACACTTTAAATTTTCTCTAAACTCTTGGAAAAGATTAGAAGTAATTGGACCTAGGAGAAGAATTTAATGGCTATGGACTTGTTGGAAAATTACTCTAAGTCATTAGGTAAAGGTAAATTGAGCTCTAATGCCTCTTTCTAAGCTTGTAATCAGATGGAAATCCTTATTAAGTTTAGATTAGAGAGATTAATTCTTTCACTTGGAAAAGTAAGAATTTAATTGAATAACTTTATCAACATACATTGGAGATTAACCCACTCATCTAAGTTCACCAACAAATCAAGAGAAGTAGTGAACCTATAGGAATTGTTCTTTCATAAATTGATAAAAACTACAATTTTTACATTGCATACTTGCATTCTATGTTAATAGTATTCTATTTAGCTAAGTTTAGTCACTTGTTTAACTTGCCTACATTTCCATCCAATTTTGATTGTTTAGCTAAAGTTTACTTTCAGTAGTGGTACTTGGCAATCAATTTAATCAATCCTCATGGGATCACTCACCCTATCTACACGTCCACCGTGCACTTGCGGGTTAGGGATTAAAAATCAACAATACCACTTAGACCTTTGGTAATGCTTTCCTAGGTGCAAGGCATTGAGCCAAGTTCTCCTTACACCCTGGCCAAAAACCACTATCCTACATGGTCTATTACCACCTCCAAAAAATGAGAAAACTATAGCATAAGGACTTCAACTCATGTGCTTTAATTTTCACCATAGTGTATGAATTGTGAAGCGTAAATTATTCAATATACACTCCCCGAAGTGGCACAATCAGTGATAATTTGATCCTTAAGAAAGCATTGTCATATTGACTAATTTTCAAGTACCCTATGGATTAAATTGTAAGGTTATAAAAGTTTTGTACTTGATGCCCGCTGGCATCTTCGTTGTATGACATGGTAAGCCGGGAAGGGACTTTCGGTGAGGAGGACGTCTGAAGGAGAGAGTTCTTGGGAGAGAAAGCCTGAAACACTCAAAAAACAAGGGTTAGGAGATCCTCGGAGTGTTTTTCCGGGGGAGAAGCCTCCGACGCCCAAGTCAGTATTTAGTAAGATGGAGAATGGTAAGAATAAAAGATATGTTTTTCCTTAAGAGTCCACACCTCACTGAAGTCATTTCCCTAGTATTTATTGGAGGACGTAAAGAGAAGTCCGCTTGCCACAACACACTCAGATCATGACATGTGTTTGGTCGGATGTAGTCCGTACCTTCGGGAATGGGGACCTTTAGCTGGTCATAGGCCATCCGCGCCGGAAGTCAGGACCGTAGTAGGTCTGCGTCTCAGGGCGTGTATTGGGGTGACATGTTAGGACGTATGCGAGGGTGGCGTGTTAGAGGCTCCTTAACCATTTTTGTCGTATTCTGGAAATCCTTTCGATATAAGAGACTTTTTCGGGGAAGGAGGACGTTTCGCCGAGGTTGCTTCAGTTTTCCGCGAGTCCCCTAAGTGTGGAGGGTACCCTTCGGGGGTGCTTTCCCCTACCGAGGATGGTGAGTATACCTCCTCTGAAGTTGGTTAGGTCATCTTTTCGAGGGTGATGGTGCACCATATTCCCGAGGTCAGTACCGTCAATCCCTAGGGTGGTGATGGACCACCGAGGTCAAGGGGTCAAGGTGTCAACCCCTACCTTTATGAGTTAGTGTTTTATCCCTCAGGGGTGATGCCTACCTTTCCGAGGGTGGCGCATTGCCCGAGCCTTGTGGGTCCAAAGGGGAAATAGCGCTTTAGCTATCACATGCCATCCCTCGGAGAGTCGAAGTGGAGACTTCGACTTGTAGAATCTTTAGGGGCACCTTGTAGGACCTATAGGAGGACACTATGTGAGGGACACTTCAACACCGAAGGTGTGTCTTATGAGCCAAGATAGCCAATAGGTGCACTCCTTTCCCATTGGTTGGTCCCTTGGTGTCTCTGAGGTGAGCACATCCTTTCTTTACTTTTTCTGCTACAGGTTAGCAGACCATCACATCTCATTGTCAGGAGCGTCACTTCAAGTATGCGTGCCTAGATTTTCACGGTGTTAGAAGGCGTTCCCTCATTTCCTGCATTGGACAACACGTGGCATGCGGTGGTTGGGGAGCAGTTCCATCGGTTACAACAGCCGCGTCCTTTCACCTTCAAGGGGTAATTATGGCGATGGTTCACCTTCACAGGGTAGTTATGGCAACGGTTCAGCTACCCCTATTCGGTCTATATATACCTTCCTTCCCCTCATAGCCCTCATTTGTTTTCCTTTGCGTCTGTCCTGTTCTCGTCTGCTTTTGAGCTCTTCTTTCTGTTTTGCGGTGGCGTAAGCGGCTGAGCGATTTCCGGTGACCTTTTACGACGGCGTCTACTAATCCTGACTTCGGCAAATCTTTTGGTGGGTTTTCCTTCCATAGGTCTCTCGGTTTCTTCAGTTTCCATTTTTTATAGATTCCGAAGTCACTTTCTTATTCCCTATGTCCCCTAACATTCTTTCCCGAGGTCATTTCTTTTACCCGAATATGTCTTCCCCTGTCCCGCTCATGTCCGTCCAAACTACTCCCGAGAGCTGGCTCCCTCTCATGTCTCACCCATGTTGTACCACTTTAGAGAAATTGGCGAAGTGGACAACTAAGTTTTTTTTTCCTTCTTATGCCGTTACCCGGCTACCCCGTCCCAGCCATTTCAGCTTCATGAACAATAGCGGTGAGGTTACTTTTTTTTGGGCCCAACTAAAGGCCGGACTTCGATTTCCCCTACCGAAGATGGTTGGCGACTTTTGCCAATTCCATGGCATAGCCGTGAATCAGCTTCCTCCTAACTCCTATTGTTACTTCAATGCTTTTCTTTGCATGTGTTGGGTTTTCAAGATAAAACCCCACTTCATCATTTTCATGCAGTACTACAAGCTCTATCCGGTCCCGAAGGGTGGCTTCTATTTCATGCTACCTCGGGGATCTGGGAGCAAAAAATACATGTTCACCTTCGACACTAGAGATAGTTGGTGAGGGTGGAAAAGGAAGTTCTTCTTCCTGAAGGTGGCAGAGGCATGGTCACACATGCCGACTAGGTGGGCCTTGGGGATGCTAGAGATGGACGTCATTGATCCCAAGAAGTTGCTAACTCCTGAGTTGGTAGCGAGGTTTGAGGATTTTGACAACCGTATCTGAGCTATCACTGACTGGGATGCCGACGTCCCGCCACGCTCCTTGTATCCCTTCCCCATTAAGTCGAACCTTATGACCGGAGATGTTCTTCGGGAGCTAGGGGTGCTCAAGGTGCAAAAAACCAATCTCGGCATGCCAGCTGTTGCCATCGACGGAAAGAAGTCCTGGCTGGTGATCCTCCTTCGGGGGGAGCTCACTTATGAAGCCCGTTTTGAGTGTAAGTTACTTTCCAAATTTTTTGTAT
This sequence comes from Aquilaria sinensis, assembly GCA_005392925.1. Classification (NCBI taxonomy): domain Eukaryota; kingdom Viridiplantae; phylum Streptophyta; class Magnoliopsida; order Malvales; family Thymelaeaceae; genus Aquilaria; species Aquilaria sinensis. The sequence goes on along the minus strand of SMDT01000260.1, from coordinate 135,689 downwards.
AAGTATCCCTTTGGACTTACACTAATATTTTTTCCCTATTTTCAGAGATGGGCGACCAGTCAGCTATCTTCTATAAATCCCTTTTCCTTGGTCAAGCCGAGAAGGAGGAATAGAAGAAGAAAGTGGCCCCAAAGAGGAGAAAGGCGTCTGGAGGCGGGCCCTTGACGTAGAAGGCGAAGAAGGACCTTCTTCCCCTACTTTTGAAGGACGTTGTGGAGGTCGGGCACCAGCCTAGGGTCCAGGCCGACCTGCTGCTGGAGCTAGCCATCAGCTCCACTCCCCAGTGTCCTACTACTTTGGCGGACCTCTTGGGTTCTTTGGCAGGGGACCTTTCTGCTGAGGAGCTCGAGGAGCGCAAAAGGAGTAATGGCAAACACGTCCCTGCCGAAGTGGAAGGGGTCCACGACTCCGACGATGACATCACCGAGGTTCCACCAGGTTTTCCCCTTAGCCATTTCTTTGTAAACTTAGACATTTTTACCACTCTCAATCTAATAGACATATGGCTAACGGACAATGTACTGATGGAACTGCGTCGTGACTTTACAGAAGAACTGGTGCCCTCGGCATGGATGGTGGAGCACGCCTGGAGGCGGGCCCTTCGGGACTCTCATATCCCGAAGGATAAGGTTCCGAGGGAGCCTTTCTGGGCTTTCATAGAGGACATGAATCTATTCTCCGAAGACAGCCAGCAAATGGCTCCCCAAATGGCAAGGGGCGTGCTCGCCCAAGCCACCTTCAAATCCGTGGCAGATGAGTGCCCGAATGAGGAGATCCTCATAGCGATGATGTCCGAGCATGCTGCCCAGGTAGTTTCCAGACCCTTCATCTTTTCTCCAAATTTTTCTAAGTGTTTGGTTTTCCTTGTGCATGTTTACCAAATACCCTTCCCCCCTTTTTTTTACAGCTGTTGGCGTATAGCGGATATTTCAGAGCTTGGGCAGCAAAATAGTCTTCGGTCCGATCTTGGCTTGAAGATTGCCCGGAGAAGGCTAAGGTGTTTTGTGCCAACTCGGTCATCAAGAACGTCAAGTTGAGCAGAATTGCCAAGGAGGAGGTTGCCAAACTTCGGGAGGAATTCTTGAAAGGTCAGGAGGAACTCTTGAAGGATTTCTCCTAGAAGATGTCTGACCTCGGTACGAAGATCATTGAGCTGACTTCGGCCAACGAGGCCTATCAAAAGGAGAAGGAGGATGACTCTGCTCTCCTGATGAAGGCCATTGCTGACAATGCCGAGCTTCAGGCTGAGGTCGAGGTGCTGAAGAAGGAGACAAAGATGAAGAAGAAGATGAAGAAGCTCATGAAAGAGGTTGCTCAGTTGAGGAACGAGCTGGATGACTTGTCCGTTGAAAAAGACAAGGTAGATCAAGCTACCAAAGTCGCTTACCAAGATGGCTTTTGCTTTGCTCGGCACCAAGTCTTGGCAAAGTACCCCAACCTTGACTTATCCTTCTTAGCTACCCTGGACATCCATGAGGGGCATCATTGGGCCTGGTCAAAGATTGATCATCTCAATCTGCCCTTTGCTCCTCCCTCGGCGCTGAAGGCTACCATGAAGGATGTTGGGGACGAAGCTGCTCACGATGGCGGAGTCCCGTAGGTATCTAGGGCTTCACTTTGTCTTCTTGTTTTTCTTTGTAATCTTGTTCTTGTAATCTCCTCCTTGTAATAAAGCTTCTTAATGAATTTTTTCTTCCCTTCAAAATTTGGCTAAGTCCCAAGGCAAGTTTCCCCTTAAATAATCTTTGTTTCTAAGGGTTAATTTGACCATTTTTGGTCTAGGAACCTCGGGAAGATATTTTCTTGCACCTTTTACTAACCATGTTCGGCACAACATTGGTTCTAGCAGAGCTTGGGCCATTTTTATTAGTCATGTTTAACTGAGACGCCTTGGTGGAGAATGTGTGATTTTCGAAAGTAAATATTCACGCCTTGTTTGGTCTGATTTCTTAGGTGGGGCACTTTTGCTCAGAAAGATTTTTTGTACTTAGAAATTTCTAAGTGTACAATTTCTTGAAACTTCTAAGTATAGAATTTTTTCAAAGTATCTGAGTGCCATGTGTTCTTCAATTCTCCGCCTTCGGCATCGCCGAGCTTATAGACTCCTGGCCGTACCACGTTAAAGACCAAATAAGGCCCTTCCCAGTTTGCTAAAAGTACTCCGTGAGATGGTCTTCGGGGTTTAAACTCTGCCTTTTGGAGAAGAAGGTCTCCCTTCATGATTCCTTTTTGCCCAACACGTAGGTTTGCAGCCATGGCTACCTTTTGCTGAAAAGCTTTTCCTCGAAGCTCAGCCACTCCTTTGTGCTCATCAATTCGGTCAAGCTTAGTTCTCAACCTGAGGTTGTTTCCTTCTTCGTCGAACACTTGCATCCTAACCAATGGCTAAAGCACCTCGATAGGGATAATGGCCTCAGTGCCGTAGACGAGTGAGAAAGGTGTCTTACCTGTGGCCCTTCTGGGTGTTGTTCGATAGCTCCATAGCACACTAGGAAGTTCTCCTGGCCATTTTCCCTTTGCTTTCCTCAATCTCTTTTTTAGACCATCTTTTATGGTTCTGTTGGACACCTCTACCTGTCCGTTACTCTGAGGTTGAGTTACCGGGACGAAGTGCATTTTTATCCCGAGGTCGGTGATGAATTCTTGGAATCCCTTGTCAACAAACTGGGAACCATTATCGGCCACTATCACCCTCGGTATGCTGAATCTACATACAATGCTCTTCCAGATGAATTTTTGGATGTCCTTTGCCGAAATGGCTGCTAAGGGCTCTGCCTCGACCCATTTAGTGAAGTAATCTACCGTGACCACGTAGAACTTTGTTCCTCCGGGTGCAGTTGGGAGTGGCACGATCAGGTCAATGCCCCATACTGCAAAGGGACAAGGGTAGTTAACCGAGTTTATCGATTTTGAGGGCAGCCTCTGGACGTTGGCGTGTCTTTGGCAATTATCACATTTCTGGACGAACTGTCACGCGTCTTTTCTTAAAGTGGGCCAAAAGTACCCCCGGCGGAGTATTACTCCTGCCATGGCGTCAGTTCCAATGTGGGAACCATAAGCCCCCTTGTGGAATTCTTTGAGGATTGTCCCTATGTCCTCTTCGCTCACGCACCATTGTAGTGGACTCATGTACCCCTGTCGATATAACTCTTCCCCGATTAGGAAATATCGTCAGAACGCTTTCGCACTTTCGTTGCTTCGCGAGGGTCTTCGGGAAGCTCCAAGGTTGTGAGATACTTTTTTATGGGACTTTTCCATCCTTTTCCCGTGGTTACTATGCTCATTATTGCTATGCTCGGGCGGCTTAGTATTTCAGTGGACTTTTTTGACTTGGCCAGGCTATCTGCTTCAGCATTGTCTCGATGAGGCACGTTCTCAATGTGCACTATGTCAAACTTCTAAATGAGCTTTGATATGAGCTCGTGATACTTTGCCAAACTTGGGTCCTTTGCGCTATAGTCTCCCGCCATCTGTCGGACCATTAGCTGAGAATCGCTGTGGGCCTTTAGGTTTCTTACGCCAATTCTTCTAGCAAGGCGTAACCCTGCCATGAGAGCTTCATATTCCACCATATTGTTGGTGACGTTAAACCCGAATTCAATGGCTCTCATAACTTCCATACCTTTGGGACCACGAAGGATTACTCCAGCTCCTTGATGTTCGGAGCCGGAGGCCCCATCAACGAACAGAGTCCACTTAGGTTCATTATTCCCGAGGTTGGATTGATTTTCTTCAGCAATGGGCAATTCGGCGATGAAATCTGCTAAAGCTTGAGCTTTTATTGCCTTCCTCGGCTCATAGGTAATATCATACTGCCTGAGCTCGATGCACGACTTCGAAATCCTTCCTGAGTGGTCTACCTTCTTCATGATGTCTTAAAGAGGCAGGTTGCTTTGGTTAATAATAGGGTGGCCTTGGAAATATGGTCGTAGCCTTCTGCTTGCAAGTACCAGGGCGTAAATAGCCTTTTGTAGTATGGGGTACCTGACCTCGGCACCATGCAGAGACTTGCTCACATAATATATTGGCCATTGCTTTGCCCCCTCCTTCCTCATAAGAATCGAACTCAGCGCTTTTTCGGTGATGGCGAGGTATAGTATGAGGGGTTCCCCTTCCCGTGGCTGCCAGAGTGTCGACAAATGAGTTAGGTAGACCTTAAGCTTTTCCCAGGCCTTTTGGCAGTCTTCGTTCCAAGGATACGCCTCGGTATCGTGGTCGCCACCATTTTTTGCTGCCTTAGTGAGGACTTTAAAGAACGGTCGGCAGTGATCTCCATATCTAGAGATGAATTTGCTGAGGGACGTGATTCTCCCCGTGAGTCTCTGCACATCCTTCATCATCGTGGGAGTTTGGAATCTCAGCAGGGCCTGGACTTTTTCTAGATTGGCGTCGATACCTCTTTCTGACACCATAAATCTGAGGAACTTACCCGCGTTCACCTTGAACACGCATTTTTTGGGGTTGAGACGGATTTTGATGGTCTTCAGCTGGTGGAATGTTTCCTTTAAGTCCCTGACATGACTAGTAGGAAATTTGTTCTTAACTATCATATCATCGATGTAGACTTCCATGTTCCTCCCTATTTGGGAGTTGAAGACCCTATTCATCAACCTTTGGTAGATGGCCCCTGCATTCTTAAGCCTGAAGGGCATTCTAACATAGCAGTATGTACCAACTTCAGTGATGAATGTGGTTTTTTCTTCATCTTCGGGGTCCATTCTGATTTGATGATACCTAGTGAAGGCATCGAGGAAATTCAGGAGGCCATACTCGGCGGTTGAGTCCACCAACTGGTCTATTGGCGGGAGCGGATATGAGTCTTTAGGGCAAGCGTCATTCACATTTCGGAAGTCGATGAACATTTGGAGTTTGTCACTCCTTTCCTTTGTGGCGATAACCACGTTACTAAGCCATTCGGGGTATTTGACTTACCTGATTACACCAGCTTCCATTAGGTGTTGGACTTCAGTTTTGACAAAGTTGTTCTTATGCTCTGAGAGGCTTCGCTTTTTTTGTCGGAGAGGTTTTGCCTCTAGGCGCACCTTAAGGGTATGTTGGATTATGTGAGGGTGTACCCCAGGCATGTCCTTCGGCGAGTAGACAAACAGATCTTTGTTCATTAATAGGAAGGATACATGTTTTTCCTTGTCACCTTCGGCCAGTTTTTTCCCTATTCGGGTACTTCGGCCTGGGACAAGTTCTACATCTTCTGTTTCTATTTTCTCGGGGTCTTCTGTTTCTTCTCCCTTTGCCTCCCCTGCGAGCACAGCTTTTTCTCCCGAAGTCTGTGCATAGCTCTTCGATGGGACCTTTCTTGCTTTGACAAACACATTTCTCACTTGGGTAAAATCCAAATTTGGTCCCTTAACTATTTGGTTTGTCCTAATGTGGTCCCTTAACTCTAAAAGTGACTATTAGAGTCCTTTAACTCAAGCAATGTATCCAATTTGAGTCCCATCCATTATTTCAAGCATTATTTCTAACGGAAAATGTGTAGGTGGCACTTAATACCCCCTGCTTGGTCCCACAATGCCACGTGGCATACTCTTTCTTGACAATAAATAATAAAACTGGGAGTATGATAAATCTTAGACTATAATTGAAAAAATATATAACCTTAGGGACTTAAAGGGTTAATTAACCCAATGTTCTTTAATCTTCTTTTCTCAGCGAGAGTCGTCGCCACCACTTGCCGCCGCCCCACCGCTCCTATCATACTCTGCCTCTGGTGCACGGTTTTCTTCATCGCCTCTGCCATATGGTGCATGGTCTCCCTTCTCCTCCGTCGCCCTCCTCCTTCCTCCCTCCTCCCTCCTCCCTCCTCTCTGTCTCCTCTCTCCTCCTCCCTCTCCGCTTCCGGCTCCCTCCTCATGAATCAGTCAATCAAAGCCATGGCCACCTCCATCTCCTTCCTCATGAATTGGTCAATTGGAGCCATGGCTGTTGTTTCCTAATGAATCTCCGATTCATCTCTCCTCCCCGTGCAAACCATGGCTGTCGTTTCCTCTCTGAGATGGAACACCTTCATCAACCCCGCCTTCAAATCGAGAATGGAGATTATCAATCGGAGCTTGTGCGGGTAAAGGCAGCAGTGGCATAGGTCGAGATGTGAGATCGAAACGGCAAAGAGCGATAGGAGCGGCGGGGTGGCAGTAAGTGGTGGCGGCGACACTTGCTGAGAAGAGAAGATTAAAGAAGGTTGGGTTAATTAACCCTTTAAGTCCCTAAAGTTATATATTTTGCCAATTCTAGTATAAGATTTATTATTCTCCCAGTTTTATTATTTATTTTCATCAAAGAGCATGCCATGTGGCATTGTGGGACCAAGCAAGGGGTATTAAGTGCCACCTATGCATTTTTCGTTAGAAATAATGCCTGAAATAATGGATGGGACTCAAATTGGATACATTGCTTGAGTTAAGGGACTCTAATAGTCACTTTTAGAGTTAAGGGACCACTTAGGACAAACCAAATAGTTAAGGGACCAAATTTGGATTTTACCATTTCTTACTTCCCATTGGTCGATGAAGATCTCAACATCTCCGTCTTTCATGGTGAAGGTGACAGTCAAGTATTTCACATCTGGGCGAATATGGAGGTTTCCTTGCGTCTATCTTCCAAGGATGGCATTATATGATGAAGGAACATCTATGATGATGAACTTTGTCACTGTGGAAGCAAAAAGCTCATCCTTGTTCTGTGGTGAACTCCCCCCTTAACATCAGAGGAAGGTCAATCCATCTGAAGGCAGGGAGTTCAGAAGTACTGACCCTGAAGGTAGGGGAGGTGTCCGGCTTGAGATCGCCTTTTGGGATACCCAAATTTGGCAACAGATGAGAGAGTAAGACGTCAGCATTAGAATCGTCATCAAGGAGTACTCTTTTGATGTCCCAATTCCATATCCTTGCCATGACTAGAAGTGGGTCATCATGAGGGAATACTATGGTAGACCCATCTTTCCGAACAAGCTTTTTAGATAGGTTACCGTATTCCATCACTGAGATCTCCCTGGATTTTCTTTTTCTTTCTGCTGAGGGTAGTCCAGTGGTGATCGTCTGTATTACTCCAGCCGAAGGTGGCGGATGTCTTCTAGGAGTTCGGTTCTGGCGTCTATCGGAGTCATATTCTTTGTCATCTCCTTTCCTTTCCTTTTTCCTCCTCCCTTTCGGGGAGGGCATCCGCAGGTAAGGCTGAAGTTTGCCCTGCTTTATTAGGGACTCTATATACTTCCTCAGCTGGAAGCAATCCTCGGTGTCATGCCCATGATCCCGATGAAATTGGCAAAACTTCTTCATATTTTTCTTATTTTCGGAAGTCATGCCTTTGGGACACTGGATTGGGTTTCCTTGCCTTTCCATGGCCAGCAATATGTTTGTTTGGGAGGTGTTTAGGGGAGTAAATGACATGGGTCTATTCCCCTTTTGTTTTTGAGTTTTTCCACCACCGTCGGCAGGATACCGCTGTTGAAGGGTTTCACCTTCGGCATGGTGATGATTAGGCTTTGCCCCTCCTATTCTCAGTTCTTCGGCTGTCATATGTTGTTCGGCTCTTCGGTAGAACTCTCCCAGGGTCTCCAGGGGGTCTTTCAAGAACTCGGAGAAGAGTTGTGAGTCTCACCAAAGTCCCCGTATCATGGCGAGGATACGTATTTCAGGACAAAGGTCTGGCATGCTAAGGGCCTATCGGTTGAATCTTTTGACATAGTCACGGATGATTTACCCATTCCTCTGCACTATGTCGAACACCTAGATGGGCATCTTTGCTGTCGGCCTGCTACCGATGAACTGCTGCAAGAATGCTGTGGACAGCACTTGGAAACTCATTATTGTTCCAGGGCCGAGGGATTTGTACGACATTGTCGTAGGACCGGAAAGGGTAACCTCGAAGGATTTGCAAAGGGTGGCATCGTCGGCACCATGTAGCACCATGCTGCGTCTGTACTTGGTTAGGTGGGCCTGAGGATCACTACGTCCATCATACGTTTTTAAGCGAAGGACTTGAAAGTAGCTCGGCATTGGCGCTTCTACTACCATCCGGACGAAAGGTGACTCTTCTCCCGTGAAGGCCTTAAATAACCTTGACCATACTGGGTTTCGGGCGATCTGCTTCTTAAGGACTTTTTCCATGAGGATGGTAGCCCTGGGCTCGTCTCGCTGCCTGGAGGCCTCTAGCAACGAAAAATTACGTTGCCTTTTCGAGGAGTGACTTAGGCGACGAGGAGATTGTGATCTTTCCTCTGGTGAAGAACTTCGCTGACGGGAAGTTTTAGCCCATTTTGAGCTTATTTCTGCAGTACGGCAGACTTTGGGAGGCACGTCCTTCGTTGAGGATTCCTCACGGATGTCCCCACTGCCCGAACTCCGGTGAGTTGATTTTGGGCTTTTTTCTCGATGAGGTGTTGGCGAGGATGCCTTTCATCCCGACGGCTATTGTGACAACCTTTGATCCAGTTGTTGGTTCATTTCAGCCATAATGGAGCGTTGAAAATCACGCAGGAAGTCCATCATAACAGTTAAAGGATATTCGTCCTCAAGCAAGGAAATCTTTACAGCAGGTTGCTTGGTTGCCGGTTGAGTTTATGGCACAGACGGGGACTTCGGGAGTCCCTTGCCCTTCGGGAGTCTCAATGACAGCCACCTGATAGTGGGTTCCCATAGATGGTGCCAAATGATGCCCGCTGGCATCTTCATTGTACGACATGGTAAGCCTGGAAGGGACTTCCAGTGAGGAGGACGTCTGAAGGAGAGAGTTCCTGGGAGAGAACACCTGAAACACTCAAAAAGCAAATGTTAGGAGATCCCCGGAGTGTTTTTCATGGGGAGAAGCCTCTGACGCCCAAGTCAGTATTTAGTGAGATGGAGAATGGTAAGAATAAGAGAAGTATTTTTCCTTAAGAGTCCACACCTCACTCAAGTCATTTCCCTAGTATTTATAGGAGGACCTAAGGAGAAGTCCACCTGCCACAACCCGCTCAGATCATGACACGTGTTCAGCCGGTTGCAGTCCGTACCTTCGGGAATGGGGACCTTTAGCTGGTCATAGGCCGTCTCCGCTGGGAGCCAGGACCATAGTAGGTCTGCATGTCATGGCGTGTAGGGCGGCTGCATGTTTGGATGTATGCGAGGGCGGCGTGTCAGAGGCTCCTTAACCATTTTTGTCATATTCTGGAAATCCTCTCAATAGAAGAGACTTCTTTGGGGTAGGAGGACCTTGTGTCGAGGTTGCTTCAGTTTTACGCGACTCCCCTCGGCGTGGAGGGTACCCTTTGGGGGTGCTTTCCCCTGCCAAGGATGGTGAGTATACCTCATCTGAAGTTGGTTAGGTCATCTTTTCGAGTGTGATGGTGCACCATATTCCTGAGGTCAGTACCGTCAATCCCCAGGGTGGTGATGGACCACCGAGGTCGAGGGGTCAAGGTGTCAACCCCTACCTTTCCGGCATTAGTGTTTCATCCCTCGGGGGTGATGCCTAACTTTCCGAGGGTGGCGCATTGCCCGAGCCTTGTGGGTCTGAAGGGGAAATAGCGCTTCAGCTATCACATGCCCTCCCTCGGATAGTCGAAGTGGAGACTTCAGCTTGTAGAATTTTTAGGGGCACCTTGTAGGACCCATAGGAGGACACTGTGTGAAGGACACTTCGACACCGAAGGTGTGTCTTATCAGCCAAGATAGCCCGTAGGTGTCACTCCTTGCCCCCTGGTTGGTCCCTTGGTGTCTCCGAGGTGAGCGCATCCTTTCTTTACTTTTTCTACTATAGGTCAGTGGACCATCACGTCTCGTAGTCAGGAGCGTCATTTCAGGTATACGTGCCTAGGTTTTCACGGTGTCGGAAGGCGTGCACTAGTTTCCTGTGTTGGACGACACATGGCATGCGGTGATTGAGGAGTAGTTGCACCGGTTACACCAGCCGTGTCTTTTTGCCTTCAAGGGGTAATTATGGCGATGATTCGCCTTTACAAGGTAGTTATGGCGACGAGTCGGTTACCCCTCTTTGGTCTATATATACCTTCTTTCCCTTCATAGGCCTCATTTGCTTTCCTTTGCTTCTGTCCTATTTTCATCTGCTCTCAAGCTCTTTTTTCTCTTATGCGACGATGAAAGCGGCAAAGCTATTTTCGGTGGCCTTTTACGATGGCGTCTACTAATCCTGACTTTGGCATACATTTCGGTGGGTTTTCCTTCTAGAGGTCCCTCGGTTTGTTCAGTTTCCATTTTTTATAGATTCTGAAGTGGTTTCTTATTCCCGAAGTCCCTTGACATTCTTTCCTGAGGTCATTTTTTTTAGCCGAATATGTCTTCCCTTGTCCCCCTCATGTTCGTCCGAACTACTCCCAAGAGCTGGCTCCCTCTCATGTCTCACCCATGTTTTACCACTTCGGAGAAATTGGCGAAGTGGACAACTAAGTTTTTTCTTCCTTGTTATGCAGTTACCCTGCAATCCCGTCCCAGCCATTTCAGAGTCATGAACAATAGCGGCGAGGTTACTATTTTTCGAGCCCAACTGAAGGCCGGACTTCAGTTTCCCCTGCCGAAGATGGTTTGAGATTTTTGCCAATTCCATGGCATAGCCGTGAATCAGCTTCCTCCTAACTCCTATTGTTACTTCAATGCTTTTCTCTACATGTGTGGGCTTTTCAAGATAGAACCCCACTTCATCATTTTCATGTAGTACTACAAGCTCTATCCGGTCCCGAAGGGTGGCTTCTATTTCATGCAACCTCAGGGATCTGGGAGCAAAAAATACATGTTCACATTTCACACTAGAGATAGTTGGCAAGGGTGGCAAAGGAAGTACTTCTTCCTAAAGGTGGCAGAGGCATGGTTGCACGTGCTGACTAGGTGGGCCTGGGGGATGCTGGAGATGGACGCCGTTGATCCCAAGAAGTTGCTAACTCCTGAGTTCGCAGTGAGGTTTGAAGATTTCGACAGCCATATCGAAGCTGTCGCTGACTGGGATGACGAAGTCCCACCACGCTCCTTGTATCCCTTTCCCATTAAGTGGAACTTTATGACCAAAAAGGTTCTTCGGGAGCTAGGGGTGCTCAAGGAGCATAAAACTGATATCGGCATGCCAGCTCCTACGATCGATGGGAAGAAGTCCTGGCTGGTGATGCTCCTTCAGGAGGAGCTCATTTATTAAGCCCTTTTTGAGAGTAAGTTACTTTCCAAATTTTTGGTAAAAGTATCCTTTTGGACTTACATTGATATTTTTTCCCTTTTTTCAGCGATGGTCGACCAATCAGCTATCTTCTACAAATCCCTCTTCCTCGGTCAAGCCGAGAAAGGGGAACAAAAGAAGAAAGCAGCCCCAAAGAGGAGAAAGGCGTCTGGAGGCGAGCCACCTTCGGCCAAGAAGGTGAAGAAGGACCTTCTTCCCCCACCTCCGGAGGACGTTGCGGAGGTCAGGGACAAGCCTGGGGTCTAGATCGACCTGCCGTGGGAGCTAGCCATTAGCTCCACTCCCTGGAGTCCTACTACTTCGGCGGACCTCTTGGGTTCTTCGGCAGGAGACCCTTCTGCTGAGGAGCTCGAGGAGCGCAGAAGGAGCAAGGGCAAACATGTCCCTGCCGAAGTGGAAGAGGTCCATGACTCCGATGATGACATCGCTGAGGTCCCGCCAGGTTTTCCCCTTAGCCATTTTTTTGTAAACTTAGACATTTTTAGCACTCTCAATCTTATAAACGTATGGCTAAGGGACAATGTACTGATGGAACTGCATCGTGACTTTGCAAAAGAACTGGCGCCCTCGGCATGCATGGTCGAGCACGCCCGGAGGCGGGCCCTACGGGGCTCTCATATCCCGAAGGATAAGGTTCTGAAGGAGCCTTCCTTAGCTTTCACAGAGGATATGAATCCATTATCTGAAGACAGCCAGCAAATGGCTCCCCAAAAGGCGAGGGGCGTGCTCACCAAAGCCACCTTCAAATCCGTGGCAGATGAGTGCCCGAATGAGGAGATCCTCACTGCGAGGATGTCCGAGCACGCTACCCAGGTAGTTTCCAGACCCTTCATCTTTTCTCCAAACTTTTCTAAGTGTTTGGTTTTCCTTGTGCATCTTTACCAAATGCCCTTCCCCATCTTTTTTACCGCTCTTGGCATATAGCGGATATTTTAGAGCTTGGGTAGCAAAACAGTTTTCGGTTCGATCTTGGCCCGAAGATCATCTAGAGAATGCCAAGGTGTTTTGCGCCAACTTGGTCATCAAGAACGCCGAGTTGCGTAGAATAGCGAATGAGGAGGTTGCCAAACTTCGGGAGGAGTTCTTGAAGGGTCAGGAGGAAGTCTTGGAGGATTTCTCCCAAAAGATCTCCTACCTCGGTGTGAAGGTCATTGAGCTGACTTCGGCCAACAAGGCCTATCAAAAGGAGAAGGAGGAAGACTCCGCTCTCCTGACGAAGGCCCTTACTGACAATACTGAGCTTCAAGCTGAGGTCAAGGCGCTGAAGAAAGAGACAAAGATGATGAAGAAGATGAAGAAGCTCGAGAAGGAGGTCGCTCAGTTGAGGAACAAGCTAGACGACTTGTCCGTAAAAAAAGACAAGGCAAATCAAGCTACCAAAGTCGCTTACCCAGACGGCTTTTGCCTTGCTCGGCACCAAGTCTTGGCGAAGTACCCCAACCTCGACTTATCCTTCTTAGCTGCCCTGGACATCCCCAAGGGGGATCGCTGGGCCTTGTTAAAGATTGATCATCTCAATCTGCCCTTTGCTCCTCCCTCAGTGCTGAAGGCTACAACGAAGAATGTTGGGCACGGAGCTTCTCACGATGGCGGAGTCCCTTAGGTGTCTAGGGCTTTACTTTGTGTTCTTCTTTTCTTTGTAATCTTGTTCTTGTAATCTCCTCCTTGTAATAAGGCTTCTTAGTGAAATTTTTGCTTCCCTTCAAAATTTGGCTAAGTCCCATGGCAAGTTCCCCTTTAAATAATCTTTGTTTCCAAGGGTTAATTTGACTATTTTAGGTCTAGGACCCTTGGGAAGATATTTTCTCGCGCCTCTTACTAACCATGTTCGGCACAACACTGGTTCTGGCAGAGCTTGGGCCATTTTTATTAGTCATGTTTAGCTTAGACACTTTCAGGGAGAATGTGTGATTTTCTTAAGTAAATACTCGCGCCTCATTCGGTTAGATTTCTTAGGGGGCCACTTTTGCTCAGAAAGCTTTTTTGTACATAGAAATTTCTAAGCGTACAATTTCCTGAAAATTCTAAGTATAGAATTTCCTCAGAGTATCTGAATACCATGTGTTCTTCAATTCTCCGCCTTCGGCATCGCCGAGCTTATAGACTCCTGGCCGTACCTCGGCAGGGACCAAATAATGCCCTTCCCAGCTTGCTCGAAGTACTCCGTGTGATGGTCTTCAGGGTTCAAACTCTGCCTTTTAGAGAACAAGGTCTCCCTTTATGATTCCTTTTCGCCTGACATGCAGGTTTGCAGCCATGGCTACCTTTTGCTGAAAAGCTTTTCTTCTAAGCTCGGCCACTTCTTTGTGCTCATCAATTAGGTTGAGCTTAGTTCTTAGCCTGAGGTTGTTTCCTTCTTCGTCGAACACTTGTATGCTAACCGATGGCTGAACCACCTTAATAGGGATAATGGCGTGTAGACATAGGGCCACATGCATCACTATGTATGAGTCCTAGTAAGTCATTAGCCCTTTTACTTTGCCCTGTGAATGGGGCTTTGGTCATCTTGCCCAACAAACATGACTCACATGTCTCATATGATTCAAAATCAAATGAGTCCAAGAGTGCATCCATATGGAGCTTGGATATGTGGGTCTCATTTATATGGCCCAAGCGACAGTGGCAGAGATAGGTCGAGTTTGAATCATTTAATCCGACGTTCTTGGTATTCACATTATAGATTAGATCTTTGAGGTCTAGAACATACAACCCATTGCTAAGTTGAGCACTACCATAAAAGATTTCATTCAAATAAATAGAACAACATTTGTCCTTTATTATAAATGAAAAACCTTTCTTCTCAAAACAAGAAATAGAAATCAAATTTCTACTAATAATAGACACAAAGTAGCAGTTGTCTAATTCTAAAACTAATCCACTAGGTAAAGTGAGAACATAAGTCCCTATGGCTAAGGCAGCAACGCTTGCTCCATTTCCAACACGTAGGTCCACTTTACCTCGGGCTAATCTTCTACTTCTACTTAGATCCTGCACATTTGCACAAATGTGAGATCCACATCCAGTATCCAATACCCAAGATGAGGAAGTAGAAAAGTTAGCCTCTATAACAAAAATACCTAAAGTGGAAGTCTTACTTCATTTTCCCTTAGCAAGTTCTTTAAGATAGAGCTTGCAGTTGCCCTTCTAGTGTCCAGGTTGCTTACAATGGAAGCACTCCCCTTCCTTTGCCACACCACCCTTTGCTTTCAGTGCAGCTGAAGAAGAATTGGTATTGGACTTTCCATTAGCTTTATCCTTCTTCTTGTTGGCTTTTCCCTTACCCTTGCCCTTTTGAACCATCAAAATGGGCTTAGCCTTCTTAAGGTTTTGGTCAGCAGTTCTCAACATGTGGAGCAATTCAGGGAAGGATTTTTCAAGGTCATTCATGTTATAGTTCATGACAAACTAACTGTAGCTTTCTGGCAACGATTGCAAGACTACATCAACAGCCAACTCTTTCTAAAGAGCAAATCCCAAACTCTCAAGATTCTCAATGTACTTAATAATCTTGAGCACATGAGGACCCACGGGACTTCCCTCAGATATCTTGCACTGAAACAATGCCTTAGACGTCTCACACCTCTCATGCCTAGCTTGCTCTTGGAAAAGCATTTTGAGATGTTCGATCATATCGAACGCCCCCATGTTCTCATATTGCTTCTGGAGCTATGATTCCATGGTAAAAAGCATGAGACATGCAACATCCAAACCATCATCAAAATGGCACTTATGAGCATCCCTTTCAGCTTTTGGAGCAGTGGCAGCAGGCTCATTCAGAATGGGCTGCTCTAGGACATAAGCCTTTCTCTATTGTTTGAGAACTGTCCTCAAGTTTCGGTACGATTTGAGAAAGTTGGTGTTATGGACCTCCTAGTAGTTAGAACTCCCGAGAGAGGTAAAATGTTCTAAATTAAGTTTAGAACTTTAATTTCAAGTTTACAAAGCTAGAATAAAGGAGTTACAAAAATTCACTAAGTTCCAATGAGGTTTAAGCACTAGATGAGGAGCAGGGGCAAAATGGTAATTTTGCATCCTGAGTAACCGGGCGGGGGTCCTGAGTGTTTTAAGTTAAGTTTTGTAACATAACCTTTAACCTTAACTGAAACTTGAAACAGTAACAAGAATTAATCAAGAAATGAGCATGTGCTAAAAGATGGGGGTTTATGTGTTTAAGGGTTGTAACTTGGATGGCTTAAGGGGTTGCGTGAGGGTTTAAGAAGGGAAAGGTGGCTAATGGCTGCCATAACCACGTTTTCCCCTCTGAAGCACTCTTTTCTCTCTCAATTCAAGCTGGAAATCAAGTGATCTTCATTCCTAGAGTTGCCATCCAAGGATACCAACCAAGAGGAAGTTGTTTCAAGCTAGAAAACAAGGTTTGGAGGCTTGGAAGCATGATTTCTCTACTCCCCTATTTTTGATACGTGGTAAGCATTGTGTTCTTGGTTAATTCTATGTTATTTGAGTGAATTGAGGCTTGGGTTTTGGTTAGAGAGGAATATTGTGATGTTTGGTGCTTTGGTTTTGATTGAAACTTAGGTGAGGATTTCTTGCACTTGGTTGCTTGGAAAGAGGAGTGATTCTAGCTTGTATCTTGGAGTTGAGGTAAGGGAGTAGTGTTTTTAAGCTTGAACAATGCTTGTGGCTTGAGTTTGTTGCAAGAAATTGATTGAAATTAGCCATAGCATTGAATATGACTTTTGGTTGAATTGTGGTGAACTATGAGGTTTGAGGAAGATTTGATGATGTTATAGAGCATCATTAATGTCATTGTGATAGCTGGTTATGTTCCTTGCAACATGAACTATGTGTGTGTGAAGTTTGGTGGCTTTTTATGCTTGTTTGATATGTGTACTAAGTCACCAAAGGTCATAGCAGCAAAATGAGTGCCAATTCTGCAGTTTCACAGATTGGCGACGTGTCGCCAAGAGGTACCCATTATTGGCGATGCGTCGCCAATTGAAAAAAGGTTTGCAGAAGGTCGACAACTGTGGCGACGCGTCGCCAAGACAGCAGCATTGGAGACCTGATTTTGTTTTTAGCATAACTTTTCGCTCGGGTGTCCGATTAAGGTGATTCAAAGTTCTACGCGAAGCTAAGAGGGAGTACTATCACTTAAAAGTTTTAGAAACATCTAAAATTCCCTAGATTTAAAGTTTTTTTGAATCAAAGTGAGGATAATTATTAAAGGCAGAATTTTGCACATTTTGCTAGGATGATTGAGGTGAGTCCCAAGGAGGTCCTTTGGGTACCTTGGCCTTCAAGTAAGCTGGGGGTACTTTGAGGCTTCCTGAAGTCCCTCGAGAAGTGGGAGTTTCCTTGAGTTTTGAAAATTCTTGAGGTTACTTGTTAAGTAGGCAAGGAAACTAAGTTGCAAGCGAATATAACAAAGTGTGATGAGCTTGAGGTGTAAGTTTTAGAACCCTTGGAAACATGGTAGTGTTGGAAATCACGGGGTTGTAAGGAGAGGCTTCAAATGCACCGAGGTTATAAGGTTTAATAACCTAGTTACATAGTTCTCACCACAATTCCCCTGCACTACAAAGTTAAGGAGAGGTTATTTACGAAGTTAGGCGTAAGGTAAGGCTTACGAGGCACAAGTCGAGAGCTAGACTTGTGAGCCACGGAGTGACGCCCGTGAGAAAGTAAGAAATTATGTGAGGAGTGGTCCTTTGGGATCCGAGCATGCATATCCATATATTTACATATATGAGAGGTCCCTCACACCGCAAGAGCTAGCAGAAAGTATGCATGGGTTATTTCATATCTGTCCACAGTTTTACTGTTGGTACATGAGGTTACCCATTACTGAGAATCTTGGATTCTCACACTTACTGTTTTGTTGTGCAGATACAAAAGGAGTTAGGCCGAGTGACTGTTGAGGGTTACTCTGGTAGTAGTTTTTGGTGCACAGGTAGAATACCTAAGTTTTGATGATTCTAGTGTTTATGTATTTGGATGCTTGCTGGTCTTGCGCAGTACTAACTCAATTGCTCATTGGTTGTAGAGCCTAGTGCACATTGGACATAGTCAGGCATAGCTAGACCTAGTTGGATCCAGAGGAGTCTCTAAAGCTCGCTACTGGGATTCACATCCATGGTGGGAGTTAGTATGAGAGGTTCTCAATCGAGGATTTTGTGTGTGTACACAGTACTCTAGTTGCCTCTTTAGTTATGAAATGAAGAGTCATGGACTCAAGGATTGCTTTCTGGGCGGGGGCATTAGCTACTATATGTATGAATGCTGACGCATGTTGCTATGTGTAGTTAAATCATATAAAGGTTGATTTGTTTGCTTTGACTACTTTATTTGCTTTATATGAAAAGTTGTGGCCACATTAACATTTTACGGTTTTAAACAACCCGTCAAGGCATAAAGAGCATGCATTTTGCATATTCTAGGATAATCAACTAGTGACATGGATTTAATCCGCGCACATATCAATGAGTACCAACTGCAATCCGCTGTGAGGCCAAGTTCTCACAGGTGTCCTGGGCAGGGGCCAGGGATGGCCGTGTCAGTTGGTCCCATTCAGTTTTTCCTTCTCAAGGATCAATCGCAACGAAAGTGTCGATGTGTTTTGTGCTATGGTTATCTACAACAGTGAATACGCAATGTAAGAGTCATGTTTTCTAATTCATTTAATAAGGACTTTTATTAAACAATACTCCCACTATTTTCCTCAAAATAATAACCCTCGATATTTTTTAGGAACACCTCGAAACTAAGGTATTCTAGTGGGCCAAGATCCATAGTTGACCACAACCTGAGTCAGCTTTGGCTTTTCTCTCAAGTTACAGCTATTTAGGTAGACAACTCATTGGCAATTGCATCATCATGCAACTCTTGGATAGTTGGGTGAACAACACTTGTCCAAGCTCATCTCATGAACTTAAGCCCAACTCTGTGCCTCTAAGTCCCTAATCCTGTTAGGATGACTTAGTTAAGTCGGACCCAAAGTTAGCAATTTGGATATCACTATTATCCCATCGCGCCTTACCAAGATGAACATAGGTGCTTTGCTTTGGCAAACCCACCCAATGTTGATCAAAGTCTTGACAAGTGCCAACATTTGGAAGGCATCACATTTAATGACTTAAAATTTGTTTGAGGGATTTTCTTCTTTGATCTCACCAATTTGTTATCTCCGGTTGTCTTATACATGCATCACATACAAATATAAAACATGCATCTCATGCTTACAAGAAAGTAAACGTGACATGGTTATAGCCCAAACTATGCGATATTCTCAAGCCAATGAGAATATCATAAAAGCCTAAGAAAATAAAAGGGTCTTCACAAGCTCATTCTCTTCCTTTCTTGGTTGCCCTTTTGTTGTCACCTCCTTGGACATACCACCTTGGTTGATCCCATAATGTACCATTACATCAATAATAGGAACCTCGAGTTACATTCGAGGGGAGTAAGGTGAAAAGAGAATGTACAATGAGAGTAACAAGAAAAGGCACGGCTCGCAGGCCGTATTTACAAATACAACCAATCAAGGGCTATAACCATGCACCATGCTACAACCATTAATCATCATAACATGTCAAATCTCATTCAACAAATGCATGCCAATTTTTGCGAGTTGCTTAACCAGATTTTATTTATGTGGCGCATCACATACGTGGTCCCACCGACCGTCAGCGGACGGGATCAAGTGGGGCAGCCCTTGCGGGGGGTTGCGAGGGAGGCAGCACTCCCCCGGCGCAAAAAATTATCTTACAATTGCTTAGCCAGAGATCTTCTATTTCAAGCAAGTAGGCACCCAAGACTCCTCCATTCGAGCTACCAAAAATACCTTACTTTTGGTGTCGAACAGGCCAAATCCGAACCAAGCTAGGGTTTTTTTTGCAACTATTGCAAGAATCCTAATCTATATAGGTATCTCATACCTATCAATTTTGGGTTAATCTCATTAACCAATTAGTGTCGTTTCTTCATATATCTCATATGTTCATTACGAGTTCCAGTTTCATGCATCATGAATCAATATAATTAATCATGGCCAAAAACAACTGAACACATAACATCATGCGATTCAACATTCAATCCCGATTTAAGGTTTCACCAGTAGCTCTGATGCCACTGTTGGGGTTTGGGAGCCAAACAGCGCAGTGGAATTAAATCGAAACCCTCTAGGATCCAAGTGAAACGGGGTAAACCGGGTGTTCAAAAATTTTCATACCTAAATTTTGGTTAAGATCTCTCACTCAACTATAGAGTCGAATCACTAAACCTGAATAGTTGACATGTTCAAGCTCTCTACGGTATCCACACGAGCCTCTCGGGATCACTATGCTTCCACCACCTCCCGGCAGATGTGTTTCTCTTGTGCTCGCAGTGCTAGCATGCGTCCTCCAAGGAATTGCAAGAGAAGACTGCGGCTATCCTTTTGGGAGGGTAAGGCAAGGACACCTGTGAAATTTTCACTAAAAGTTATGTTTATAGTGAGACTCAACTTCCAGGCCTAATGGGTTTCAAAGCCATAGTCCAATTAGGCTTTAACTTCGGGCTTAATAATGGCTCAACTATTGGGCCCATTATTAATGCAAAATTATTGTGAAACCAAAACCCAAATTATTAGCCCATGCACTCTAATGATCCAAATAGCTCCATGTGTGCGACCCAATAGGCTCTTACCACGTTGGCAATGATCATAAATCACATTTATGATCATAAGCAATGAGTGGTGTCTAGCAACACATCATTGCTACCCAAGTGACACGATTGTCGATGATTCGAATAAACCTTTATGATCATCACCAATATATGCTATTGTCCCTTTGTCCAAGATATCAAGACTAAGCACGAGACATGGAATGTGTCACTCTCGTATAGCCCAATCTTTGGTTTCTTGATTACCAAGTAGACCAACTTAAATTGTTGACATTGATATCGTATATCAACTCATCCGAGCATGGCCATGCATTTTCTAAGTCTCACTCTATCAAGGGGCATGAAGATATCACTCTCGTTACATAGGAGGGACAAATCCCGTCTTGATCATACAAATCCCTCCGCATGATATGTGACATACCCAATGACCTCCTTCAAGTTCACTCAGTTACGAGCAACAAGGGAAAGTATCAAAGTATGTGACTCACATGTAGGGAAGCTTGATGATCTTAGGTCAAAGGACTACATATACCATGATCACTATAAGAATCACTTATGACACTCATATAACGATCCATGTAGTGTTCTCATGGTGGGTCGGTCCAGCACACAAGCTATCCAACTTGTACCCATATGTAGACTACATATCTCACATTAGTCTCCACATATGCTAGTTGTTATGTATTATTGCAACCAGCTCCACAATAATACTAGACTAGGGACATTTGAGAATATCATTATTCTAGGGTTACAATTATGTTTATCACGTTACGTAGAAACAGAACAACAAACATAATTGCTGGATTAATGCCTTAATAAAATATCATGACTTAATGTGCAAAAAATACAATCATCTCATGATTGGCTATTGGGCACAACACTAACACGATAAGCAATGACATTTTTGTCCTGCATAAGTACACAACCTAACCCAGATCTATATTTATCTATATATATGATGTAGGGCTTACTTGGATAGGGAAGAATCAATTCTAGAGCTTCAATCAACCTTTACTTGAGCTCCTGGAAACTATTTTCACACCTTTCAGTTCACTCAAATCTTTGACCCTTCTTGGTTAGGTGGGTAAGAACTGAGGCAGTTATGGAAAAACTTGATACAAATCTCCTGTAGTATCCAGTTAATCTTAGGAAACTTCTGATTTCCTTCATAGTCTTTGGTCTTTCCCACTCTTGCACTCCCTTGACCTATTTAGGATTTGCTTTAAGGCCTTGTGCATCTATGATGTGCCCTACAAAAGACACTTCCCTTATCTAGAATTCACACTTGGATAACTTAGCATAAAGTTGATATTCCAATAAAGACTATACGCCAATCTTCAGATGATGTTCATGTTCATTTTCATCCTTGGAATATGCTAGGATGTCATCAATGAGCATAACCACAAATTTGTCCATATGTGGTCTGAACATCCTGTTCATCAAGTCCATGAAAGCAGCTGGGCATTAGTCAACCAAATGGCATGACTGTGTACTCATAATGCCTATATCTGGCCCTGAATGCAGTCTTAAGAATGTCCTATTCCTTTATTCTCAACTGGAAGTATCCAGACCTCAAATCTATCTTGGAGAAGATCTTAGCTCCCTTATGTTACCACCTCACAAAATGGGAGAATTACAAGTGTGTCATAATGGCTAAAAACCATTATATTGTGGAATTCTCACCATAGTAATTGAAGTGTGAGGGGTAAAAGGCATGTTCAACACCTCCTTAAAAGTGTTCCAAGTTCGTAACTTGGCCCCCAAGAAAAGCCTTAAGGATTGCTTGTTTGTCAAGCAACCTATGGACTTTTTTGTAAGGTTTTGGAAATTCAGGTACTCAATTGCAAAACTTTGACAAAAGAGACTTGGAGAGTTATGGGAAGGATATAAATGGTATGAAAGTGCTATTGGAGGACCAAATTACTCATGAAAGACAAGTTTGGACAAAGGAAACACTAAAGGCAATAAGGACCTAAATGTCCTAGTGTAAACCTTAAGGTGTTCAAGCTTTTGACTTAAGTCTAAGGGTGGAATTGTGGAGTTATCCCACCATGGGGAGGCAGCCAAGAGTTGATAATTAGTCAAAAAATTTAGGCACATGTGTACCAATGAGTTTAAGACAAAGAAACCATAATTAGTGAGAAAGAAAATGACATAAAGCAAGGTTACGCTTGTTAAGTGTGTTTTGTGCCCTTAAGCTCATTTAAGGCCATTTAAGTGGCTAAATCACTTATCCCTTTCTCATTTTCGTCCTCCCCCAGCCCAAGAACACATCCATACTTCCTCCATAGCCACCACACCTTCAAACTTGCAATTGATTGAAATTGAAGGCAAAAGGAAGCAATTGGAAGCAAACTAGAGCTATTTCTTGGATACTTCAAGGATCAAGCTTGATTTTCGGCCTACCCACTTTAGTAAGGGTTCTCTTGCTCTCATGGACTTTTTTCTGCAATTTTCAAACATCCATGGAGCTAGGGCTAAGCTTGGAAGAGAGCCATGAGCTTGATGAACCAAGCTTAGTGAGGGGAGTGCACTTATTGAAGGTTTTGTGACCTAGTGTGAAGTGCACAATGATGGCAGTAAAGTGAGGGTTTCTAGAGCCCAAAGTTAGTACTAACTACTGTTAAAATACTCCTAATACCAAGCATTAGTTTGAGGAGGGCTGCCATAGTGATTTATTTATGTTTATTACATGTTTTATAGACTAACCTATGGTATATGTTGCTGCTGCATTTCATGTGTTTGTTGGTTGTGAGTGGCTGCTCCATTTGGTTGCTATATCTTGTATATATGCATTGTGGTTTTTTTGTTTTAGTG
Source organism: Aquilaria sinensis (assembly GCA_005392925.1). Classification (NCBI taxonomy): domain Eukaryota; kingdom Viridiplantae; phylum Streptophyta; class Magnoliopsida; order Malvales; family Thymelaeaceae; genus Aquilaria; species Aquilaria sinensis. Next base: position 113,075 of record SMDT01000260.1, on the reverse strand, counting down.
TCTTTGGATTCAGGTTTTAATGAGGATCACATTACCTTAAGAAATCAAGTGCTACCATTACTAAGTTTCTCAATAAAACTTACTCCCCTCAATTCTGTCATTTCAAGTTCAGCAAAAAGATCACCTTCAAAAAAACCTTTCTATTTTGAGTTTTTATCTGAAATTTCAGGTACATGAACTTCCATATGTCTAGTTACGATCTGGAAATTTTGGTGATTTTAGGAGTACATTTGGTATTTTTAATGGTACTTATTATGTTGTGCAGCAGCTGTCCAGCATCCTGTTCTGGAGTCCATTGTGTCTCATGCAGTCCTGTAACTTAGGGTGTGTATTTAGCTGAGTTAAGGCCATTTTTTAGTGCATGTATGCATGTACATGTAGTGTATGTAAAATGAGACAAGTATGTGAACATTTGAGTAATGTTTTGGCTATGTAAGTGATGTGGTGCAAAGCTGCCTAAGTGTGAATGATGGGCTGCTTATTTGTAAATTTTGTTTTGGCCACATAAAGTTGTTAAAAGAAAGGAAATGTAATTCATATGTGTAATGGACATATATGGGATAGCCTTGGAGAGCTTTCCCTTTATGAATGAAGTGTTTGCATGGTTTGGAAAAATTGTATGGGCAAAATGGTCCAAAAGTTGCCAGAATTTTGACTCTGGACCTAAAGTTTAATATCTCCCTGTCTGGAATGAATCTTGGTATGAAATTTTGGCCACACCTAGAGGACATATAGGGGGTTAACTGTGATTTTAAATTTCTGGATTTAGAGTCTTGTAGCTAAAGATATGACATTACAAAGTTGGCTGAGTTACTGTTTATTTGGTCAGAATTTTGTAACCAACTTAAAAAATCCATAACTTGGTCCATAGGTGGGCTATTGATGTAAACCAAAATTCCATGGTTTGATCTAAGTCTCTACTTGATAATGGAATAAATAAAACTGGGGGGTACATGTCCAGAATGATACAGTTTATTAGTGGAAGTTACAGGTGCAGTGGCTGGTCACTAGAACTTTACAAGATTGCCTAATGTGTGGTAACCAAGATTAAGACTTGTGCTAGTGTTTTCCTTCTTTGCTGACATGGTGTGCATGAAATGTGAATATGTGTGTGATGGTTGGACCAATATGCATGTGTTTACATAGTGCCCAAGAGGGCCACTTGGATATGCACACTAAGGGTAGTGTTCTGATGGCCTACAGAACATTACTAATCCTGGGAGTCTAAATGCACAATTTTGGCACCATAACTAGACTACCCTAAGTGGGTAACACCTTGAGTTGATAAAAAATATCCTCATTCCAAGGGAGTGGATACTTGTTCTTGATAGTCACTACATTGAGCTTCCTGTAGTCAATGCATAGTCTCAAAGATCCATCCTTCTTTTTCACAAAGAGAACAGGAACTCTCCATTGTGAAACACTTGGCCTTATAAACCCTTTTTCAGGAAGTTCATCAAGTTGTTTCTTGAGCTCATTCATCTCTATGATTGACATTCTGTAAGGAGGTATGGATATTGGACTAGCTTCTGTTTGTAGCTTGATTTCAAACTCAATCTCTTTTCGTGGAGGAATACCCGATAGGTCTTTAGGAAACACATGTAGAAAGTCTCTCACTGCAGGTTTTTTATTCACTTCCTCATCATAGTGCAAATCATTCAATGCATAACAGTAATCATGCTCAGAAATCATAGGTATCTTATCTAGTACCTCTAGTTCCGTGCCATGCATTTCAAACACTAAATCATACTTAGGAATGTCCAACACTATCAGACTAGTCATAACCTTAGTCTTTCGTACTACTAGCTCACAATCCTTAGCTAGGTCATTAGTGAAAAGACATTGACTACCTGCTGTTTTCACTAACGATATCCTAGGCATGATTTCAGTAGGCAATTTAATGGCATCAAAAAAATTCCTAGCCACTATAGACACAGATGCACCAGTATCAAACAGAACACTAATAGGCATACCATTAAGGTAAATGTTACCTCTTAGTACACCTTTCTGTTGTGATGTCTCTGGCCTCTCCACTTGGAAGACTCTGCCAGCTCTCTACACTGGAGGAAGTAGCCTTTACTGCCCCTCCCTAACTGCTCCCTGTCTAGGTCCTGCCGCAATAGGCCTTATTAGACCTTGGTCCTCTGGCCTCTTTTGAGCCTGTAGGTAATCTTTGATCCAATGATCCATGTATCCACATCTTAGACATGCTTGGGGGCCAAAATAGCAAGGTTTCTTTCCATGAAGCTTCTTGCATTTAGGGCAACTTAAGCCAGGGAACTTCCTCTTAACCTTGCCCTCACCACCAAAAGGAGAATTCTTGACAATTCCCTTGCCATGTGGTGGTTTCTTCTACTTGCCTCCTGCCTAACTGCTTTCCCCTGGTCCACTGGGAAAGTACTTAGTCTTATACTCCTCTTGTTATACTAATAGAGCTTTCTACACTACTTCGTAGTATCTAACTGCTAAAAAGGTCTAACAGCCTTTCTAATGTCTGACTTTAGCCTCTAACAAATCTTTTGGCCTTGAACTCCTCCAGTCCATGATACTAAAGAGCATTCCTTACCAACTGATTGAATTTGTGCTCATAATCTATGACACTAAGGTTGTCCTGCCTTAGAGCATCAAACTCAGCTTGTTTCATATCCTTGATAGCATCACTAATGTATTGCTTCTGAAACAATTGGGTGAACTCTAGCCAAGTCTTTTCCATGTCTTCTCCTGGCCTTCTGCCCTTCTAGATAGCATATCTATCTCCGTGCTCCTCCACTATATCTCTGCACTGCCTACCAGATTGTAGGTAGCCGATGACACTCTCTTGGTGGAGCTGAGTGGCATCCTCCCAAACATTTTGCCAATCAAGATTGACCATTCCTCAACTTTTTCTGGCCCAGCTCTTCCATCCAACTGTGGAGGTCTTAGGCTTTGGAACCACTCAACCAATCTAACTTCATCAAGGCCTTCTAGATCCTCTAATCTATGTCTCCTAGATCTGTAAGAGCCCTCTATATGGTGATACTCTCTATGAGCTCTCTTCCTTCTTCTGGATCTTCTCTCATGGCCTTCCTCAATCTCATTCTTAGTGGACGAATGGTCATAGACTGAGGGATTGGTCCTGGACACCTAACCAATCTCAGACCTTAGTCTTCTTCCTCTTGGATTTCTCCTATCCTCATCTTCCTCCTCAATAGTTTCATTATTTGTATCTTCTATGCTTCTAAAAGGAACATATTCAAATGTGTTCCTAGTATCCTCTTCTAGTTGCTGTTGTGCATCCTGAACTAGTTCTACTATAGCTACTTGGAGTCCCTGCTGTTGTGCTTGACTCAACCTTATTAAGTTTTCATTGATTAGAGGTAAGTTCCTTTGATGCTCTAACCAAACCTGAGGCACTTCAGGGCTTGGTACCCCCTATTTCCTTTGATTCCCTTTATTCTGTTGATTTCTTTGTTGCCTAGAATCAGCAGGAGGCCTTTGGGGTGGTTCCCCTTTCCTTCTGGCAACTATGTTTACTTCCTGCATTGATGATTCATCATAGAGCACATATAAAGATAATAGGTATTTCAATGGTACTAGACACTAGCAGCTGACCAAACTGAGTTCATGTATGTAGATGCATCCAATGAAACTATATGCTATGTACAAGCACAAACCATACTCTGACACCAACTTTTATTACGCACTCCAGGGTAGTCTAATTATGGTGCCAAAATTGTGCCATTAGACTTCGAGGATTGGTAATGTTCTATAGGCCATCAGAACACTACCCTTAGTGTGCATACCCAAGTGGCACTGTTGGGCACTATGTAAACACATTCATATTGGTCCAACCATCACACACATGTTTACATTTCATGCACACCATGACAGCAAAGAAGGAAAACACTAGCACAAGTTTTAATCTTGGTTACCACACATTAGGCAATCTTGTTAAGTTCAAGTGACCAGCCACTGCACTTGTAACTTCCACTAATAAACTATATCATTGTAGCAATGTACCCCCTATTTTCATTGCTCCATTGTCAAGTAGAGACTTACAATAGACAAAGGAATTTTTTTTTACATCAATAGCTCACCCATGGACCAAGTTAGAGATTTTTGAAGTTGGTTACAAAAATCTGACCAAATGAGTAGTAACTTAGCCAATTTTGCAATGTCATATCCTTGGCTACAGGGCTCCAAATTCAGAAATTCTAAATCTTAGTTCAACCTTTAAATTTCCTCTAGGTGTGGTTAAAATTTCATAGCAACACTCATCCTACACAAGTGATACAGCATTTTGACTGCAGAGTCAAAATTCTAGTCACTTCATGACCATTTTGCCCACACAAAATTTTATAAGTGTGCAAGCACTTCATTCACAAGGAGAAAGCTCTCAAAAGCTATCCCATACATGTCCAATACATATAGGAATTACATTCTCTTGCATCTAGCAACTATATGTGGTCAAAACAAAATTTACAAGTAAGTAGCCTATCATTGACACGTAGGCAGCTTTGCACCACATCACATACATAGCCAAAACATTACTCAAATGTTCACGTACTTGTCTCATTTTACATACACTACATGTACATGCATACATGTACTACACAATGGTACTAACTTAGCTAAATACACACCCTAATTTATAGGAGTTCCTGAGACACAATGGACTCCAAAATAGGATGCTAGACAGTTGCTGCACAACACAATAAGTACCATCACCAAAAATACCAAATGTACTCCTAAAATCACCAAAATTTCCAAATCATAACTAAAAATATGGACGTTCATGTACCTAAAATTTAAAATCAAAACTCAAACTATAACTATCAGTTTGAATGTGATCTTTCTGTTGGACCTGAAACGACAAAATTGATGGGAGTAAGTTTTATTGAGACACTTAGTAAGGGTAGCACTTGGATTCAATGGGCAATGTAGCCATCATTAAAACCTAAATGAAAAGGCACTAAAACACAAAAACCACAATGCTTATAGACAAGATATAGTAATCAAATGCAGCAGCTATTAACAACCAACAAACACATGAAATGCGGCAATAACATAAACCATAGGTTAGTCCATAAAACACATAATAAACATAAATAGATCACTATGGAAGACCTCCTTTAGAAAATGCTTGGCCTTAGGAGGATTTTAACACTAATTAGTACTAACTTTGGGCCTTAGAGACCCTCACGTCAGTGCCATCATTGAGCACTTCACACTAGGTCACAAAACCTTCAGTAAGTGCACTCCCCACATTAAGCTTGGTTCGTCAAGCTCATGGCTCTCGTCTAAGCTTAGCCCTAGCTCCATGGTTGCTTGAAAATATAGAAAACAACCCATGAGAGCAAGAGAACCCTTACCTTGACTGCTGAAATTGGAGCTTGATCTTAGGTCCACTCAAGCAATAGCTCCAAATAGCTTCTAATTGTACTTCCTTGACTTCAATTGCAAGTATTTTTAAGTTTGAAGGTCTGGTGGTTATGTAGGAAGTGTGGAGGAGATGGTTGGCTTATTTTTTGCTGGTGCAGGCTAAAATTTAGAGACGAAAAGGTGGTCTTGACTACTTAAATGGTCAAAAGTACACTAAACACATGTAAGTAGTCTTAACCTTGTCTTATGTCATTTTCCTTCTCACTAATTATGCTTTCTTTGTCCTAAACTCACTGGTACACATGTGCCCACCATTTTTTACCCATTTATCAAGCCTTGGATGCCTCGCCCATGGTTGGATAACCCCACAAAACTTCAATTTGACTTAAGTCATAAGAATGGGCAACCAAAGGCACACAATAGGACACTTAAGTCCTGAAAGCCTTTTTGTGTTTTCCTTTGTCCATACTTGTCTTCTATAAGCAATTTGATCCTCCAATAGCACTTTCATACCATTCATATCCTTCCCATAACTCTCCAAATCTCTTTTGTGAAATTTTTGCAATTGAGTACACAAATTTCCAAAACCTTACAAAAAAGTCCATAGGTTGCTTGACAAACAAGCAACCCTTAAGGCTTTCATGGGGACCAAGTTACCAACTTGGAACACTTTTAAGGAGGTGTTCATTATACCTTTTACCCCTCACACTTCAATCACTATGAAGAGAATTACACAATATAATGGCTTTTTGACCATTATGCAACACTTGTAATTCTCCCATTTTTATGTGGTGGTAACATGTGCAGCTTCACTAATATATTCCTGTCGGAAGTTCTTCCTGAAGTCTAACCACTTGAGCACCTTCATCTTGTGCTTCGATCAAGTACCATTACTTTTTGTCAGCATCTCCATCACATCATCCCACCATCCCACCATAAACTAGCCCTCCCTCTAAAAAAGAATGGTACTAAGGCCGTCCTTTGATCGGACTCACAACCTTCACAAGTGAAAAGCTGATTCATCCTGGATAACCAATCTTCTGCTCGATCAGGATCACTTATCCCATCAAAACCTGGGTAGTCATCTCCCCTCCTTCGAGCCTCTATAACCTCTATCTCCTCATTTTCCTCATGAAGATGATTTCTCCGTTCATGAGCCCTAGGCACTTATTGTTATGGACCTCCTAGTAGCAGGCACTCTTGAGGAAGGTAAAGTGTTCTAAATTAAGTTGGAACCCAGTTTCAAGTTTACATAGCAAGCATAGGCAAGTTTAGCAAAGTTCACTAAGTTTCGAGGAAGATAAGGCACTAAATGAGATTCAGGGGCAAAATGGTAATTTTACACCTTGGATAGCTGGGACAAGTCCCGAGTGTTTAAAATGAGTTTTTATAACTTAACTTTTAACCTTAACCCAAACATGGAAGAAATAAACAAGAATTAATCAAGAATAACTAAGTTACCAAAAGATGGGGGTTTAATTGTGTTAAGCTCAATACTTTGGTAGCTTGGAGGTTAAGTGAGGGTTTAAGAAGGGGAAAGTGAGGCTATGGCTCCCATAATCTCATTCCCAACCTTCTCACTCTCATTTTTCTCTCAATTCAACCTTGAAATCAAGATTTCTTGGTGCCAAGAAGAGCTATCAAGAGTATATAAGCTAGGAGGAGCTCATTTCAAGCATTAAACCATGGTTTGGAGCTTGGAAGTCTGTTTTCTCATATCCTTTGTTTTTTATACAGGGTAACTAATGTGTTCTTGATTGAATTCATGTTATTTGGTTAGTTTGGAGCTTGGGTTTTGGTTAGAAAGGAAGGTTCCGATGTTTGGTGTCTATGTTTTTTATTGGAACTTAGGTGACACTTTGTTGAGCTTAGTAGATTGGAAAGGAGGTTGATTCTTGCTTGTTACTTGAAGTTGAGGTAAGGGAGTTATGACTTGAAGACCAATAAATGCTATTGACATGAGTTTGCTTAAAGAATTTAAGTGATTCTAGCAATAGCATTAGTTAGAGGATTTGGTTGAATTGTGGTGGACTAAGTGGTTTGAGAGGATTTGGATGATTTCACAAGACAACATAGATTGGCTTGTGATAGTTGGTTATGTTCTATGCAACATGGTCTATGTGTGTGTGAAATTTGGAGGCTTTCCGTGCATGTTTATTATGTTTGCTAAGTGTCCAGAGTTCATAGCAGTAAAATGTGTGCCAATTCTATAGAATCACAGATTGGCAACGCGTCACCAATTTCGTGCACCAGTTCATGATGCGTCACCAATTGCACAAATGTGGCCCGAATGTTACCAACTATGGCAATGCGTCGCCACATGCAAGATGGCAGAATTTCTCACATTTTGCTAGGGTGATTGAGGTGACACCTAAGGGAGTTCTTAAGGTGTTTTGGGGCCTAAGTATGCCAGGAGTACTCTAAGACTTCCTAAAGTCCCTCAAGACTTAAGCATTTCCTTAAGGTTTGAAAGATTTTATGGTTGCTTGAGCCATAAGCAAGGAAACTAGTTATAAATGAGCATAACTAAGTACCATTAGCTTGGGTGAAAGGTTTAAAACCCTTGGTAACCTAGCCGTGCCGTAGCAACGAGGTTGCAAGGTGAAACCTAAGTGCACCTAGTCTACATGGTCTAAATGACCTAGTCTACAATAGTCCGACCATAATTCCCCTGCATAACGTACTAAGGGAGAGGTTCAACTGGTGATTTATCACTAGTTAGGCTGGCAAGCACAGCTTGCTAGTAGGCAAGGCAATGCCTTGTAGTTTAAGGACAAGGATTAGGAGAGGTCTCAAGGGACCTAAATATATGCATATATTAGACCCTCAAGCTGTATGAGCTCACAACAGGTTACATATGTTATCATCTATGGTGTCCTTAGTAATTTTCTTACAGGTACACTAAAGACCCCTTACTGAGAATGTTATGTTCTCATTCCTAGTTAGGTTGTGCAGATTCAGAAGTTGTTCGATCGGATAACCGTTAAGGTTTATTACAGTAGTGGCTTTTTATGCACAGGTATTGCACTTGAGAATCCTTGTGATTCTAGTCTACATGGGTAACTTAGATGGTTTGTTGGTCAAGTAACAGTACTAACTAGAGTCTTCCTTTGGCTACAGAGCCTAGACAAGAGTTTTTGAGACTCGCCACTAGGATTCACATCTAAGGTGGGAGTTAGTTAAAGAATATCTCAGTCGAGGCTTGTATATATACAGTACTTTAGTTGCCTCCATAGTCTATGTTATGAAGAGTCCTAGACTCTGGGTTACTCTTGGGTGAGGGCATTAGTCTACTTTATGTATGAATGCTCCCATGAGTTGTTATGTGTAGTAAATTCACATAAATGTTGATTTTGTATGCTTTGGCTACTTGTACTTATTTTCTGTAGAAATTACTTGGCCAAGTTAATGTTTTATGTTTTTATTAATCCAAGTCAAAGCATGAAGAGCATGCATCTTGCATATTCTAGGATAATCAACTAGTATGATGGGATTTTAATCCACAAATATATACAACTAGCCAATTGCAACCACCGTGAGACCAGCTCTCATAGGGCTTCCTAGCCAGAGGCCAGGGACGGGCGTGCCAGTTTTTTGTGTCAAAGCTTAGAGTTCATTTCATAGATATTGGAGGCTAAGACTAAGGTCTAGTTTGGAATGTCCATGTGCTAGGAAGTTAGTACTGACCAACATCTGGGGAATGTTGTTTGGCTTTGGTTGTAGGTTGATATGGTTGACTGTAGGTCAGGAACTTCAAGGGGAACTAGGGAACCTGGTGAGGGTTCTAGTGACCCAGTTGTGGCAAGGCTGGATGAGATATCCATGGTACTACAGGTGTTAACACAGACTATGGCCCAAGTGGCATAGGGTATGAATACTATTGTGACTGACATGTTTAGAGATTGTGAGGATAGCAATGTTGCTCAATAGGAAAATGATGTACATCAGGATCAAGAAAGGCATGTTGAGCAGCAGCAAGTGCCTAGGGCTCATGAACGGAGAAATCATGTTCAGGAAGAGAAGGAGCCAGAAGTTATGGAGGCTCCAAGGAGGGGAGACACCCCATACCAAATGAAATTGATAGAAAAATTTAGGACTATGGTCCACCGAGCTTTGATGGGACTGGTGATCCTGATCGAACAGAAGATTGGTTGTCTAGGATGAAACGACTTTTTACTTATGGAGGCTATGAGTCTAACTAGAGGATGACCGTAGTACCTTTCTTTTTTAGAGGAATGGCTAGTTTATGGTGGGATGATGTGATGGAGATGCTGAGGAAGAGCAATGGTACCCAACCAGAGCACAAGGAAAAGGTGCTCAAGTGGTCAGACTTCTAGAAAAAGTTCAGATAGGAATATATCAGTGAGGTTGCACAGGACCAAATGAGGGTTCAATTTGAGAACCTAGTGCAGGGAGAGATGTCTGTATGGGAGTGTGAGCAACATTACAATTCACTTATTCGGTATTCTCCATACATGGTTGGTAATGATGAGTTGAAAGCCAAGAAGTTCTCCCAAGGTTTGAAACCCGTGCTTAGGAGGTATATGGCGACAGTGGATATTAGAAGCTATCACCAAATGGTCCAAAAGGCGTTAGCCTTGGAAAGAGAATTTGAAGACTCAAGGGCACCTAGTAAAAAGGTGGAGGTTGGACCGGCCATCTAAGGAAAGAATGCCGGGAAATGGAGCAGGATATGCTGAAAAGATATCCTAGTATTTTTCCCGAGTTGCAGCGGAATTTGAGGGACTGAATTGTAGAATAAGTGGAGAATGTTATGGACCTCCTAGTAGCAGGCACTCCTGAGGAAGGTAAAGTGTTCTAAATTAAGTTGGAACCTAGTTTCAAGTTTCTATAGCAAGCATAGGCAAGTTTAGCGAAGTTCACTAAGTTCCAAGGAAGATAAGGCACTAAATGAGGTTCAGGGGAAAAATAGTAATTTTGCACCCTGGATAGTCTGGATGAGTCCCGAGTGTTCAAAATGAGTTTTCATAACTTAACTTTCGACCTTAACCCAAACTTGGAAGAAATAAACAAGAATTAATCAAGAATAACTAAGTTACAAAAAGATGGGGGTTTAATTGTATTAAGCTTAATACTTTGGTGGCTTGGAGGTTAAGTGAGGGTTTAAGAAGGGGAAAGTGAGGCTATGGCTACCATAATCTAATTTCCAGCCTTCTCACTCTCATTTTGCTCTCAATTCAACCTTGAAATCAAAATTTCTTGGTGCCAAGAAGAGCTATCAAGAGTATATAAGCTAGGAGGAGCTCATTCCAAGCATTAAAGCATGGTTTGGAGCTTGGAAGTGTATTTTCTCATATCCTTTGTTTTTTATACGAGGTAACCAATATGTTCTTGATTGAATTCATGTTATTTAGCTAGTTTGGAGCTTGGGTTTTGGTTAGCAAGCAAGGTTTTGATGTTTGATGTCTATGTTTTTTTATTGGAACTTAGGTGACACTTTGTTGAGCTTAGTAGATTGGAAAGGAGGTTGATTCTTGCTTGTTACTTGAAGTTGAGGTAAGGAAGTTATGACTTAAAGACCAATAAATGCTATTGACATGAGTTTGCTTGAAGAATTTGAGTGATTCTAGCCATAGCATTAGTGAAAGGATTTGATCAAATTGTGGTGGACTATGAGGTTTGAGAGGATTTGGATGACATTATGAGACATCATAGATTGGCTTGTGATAGTTGGTTATGTTCTATCCAACATGGTCTATGTGTGTGTGAAATTTGGAGGCTTTCCAACCATCTTTACTATGTTTGCTAAGTGTTCAAAGTTCATAGCAGTAAAATGCGTGCCAATTTTGTAGATTCACAGATTGGCAATGCGTCGCCAAGTTCGTGCAACAGTTCACAACGCGTCACCAATTGTGCAAATATCGTCTGAACGTTACCAACTATGGCGACGCACAAATTCCCAAATTGGCAACACGTCGCCAATTTCATGCACCAGTTCATGATGCATCACCGATTGTGCAAATATGGTCCAAACGTTACCAACTGTGGCGACGCGTCACCACAGGCAAGATGGAAAATTTTCTCACATTTTGCTAGGGTGATCGATGTGACACCTAGGGGAGTTCTTAGGGTGCTTTGGGGCCTAAGTGTGCTGGGGGTACTCTGAGACTTCCTAAAGTCCCTCAAGACTTAAGTGTTTCCTTAAGGTTTGAAATATTTTATGGTCGCTTGAGCCATAAGCAAGGAAACTAGTTACAAATGAGCATAACTAAGTACCATTAGCTCGGGTGAAAGGTTTAGAACCCTTGGTGACCTATCCGTGCCGTAGCCATAAGGTTGCAAGGTGAAACCTTTGTGCACCTAGTCTACAAGGTCTAAATGACCTAGTCTACAATCGTCCGACCATAATTCCCCTCCATAACATACTAAGGGAGAGGTTTAATTGGTGATTTATCACTAGTTAGGCTGGCAAGCACAGCTTGATAGTAGGCAAGGCAATGCCTTGTAGTTTAAGAACAAGGATTAGGAGAGGTCTTAAGGGACCTAAATATATGCATATATTAGACCCTCAGGCTGTATGAGCTCACAACAAGTTACAAATGTTATCATATGTGGTGTCCTTAGTAATTTTCTTGCAGGTACACTGAAGACCCCTTACAGAGAATGTTATGTTCTCACTCCCTAGTTATGTTGTGCAGATTCAGAAGTTGTTCGATTGGATAACCATTGGGGGTTATTGCAGTAGTGGCTTTTTGTGCACAGGTATTGCACTTGAGAATCCTTGTGATTCTAGTCTACATGGGTAACTTAGATGGTTTGTCGGTCAAGTAACAGCACTGAGTCTTCCTTTGGCTACAAAGGCCAGTAGCACTGGACAATGGTTTTTTAGAGTCACCACTAGGATTCACATCCAAGGTGGGAGTTGGTTAAAGAAGATCTCAGTTAGGGCTTGTATATATATAGTACTCTAGTTGCCTCCATAGTCTATGTTATGAAGAGTCCTAGACTCTAGGGTTGCTCTTTGGTGAGGGCATTAGTCTACTTTATGTATGAATGCTCCCACGAGTTGTTATGTGTAGTAAATTCACATAAATGTTGACTTTGTATGTTTTGGCTATTTGTACTTATTTTCTGTAGAAATTACTTGGCCAAGTTAATGTTTTATGTTTTTATTAATCCAAGTCAAAGCATGAAGAGCATGCATGTTGCATATTCTAGGACAATCAACTGGTATCATGGGATTTTAATCCATGCACATATACAACAAGCCAATTGCAACCACTGTGAGACCAACTCTCACAGGGCTTCCTAAGCAGAGGCTAGGGACGGCTATGTCACTTATTGCTGCTCAACATGCCTCTCCTAATCTTGGCATGGATCATTCTCCTTTTGGACAACTTCTCTATCCTCAGAATTTTGAAACAACTTAGTCGTGATGGTAGTCATACCCTGTGCCACTTGGGTCATAGCCTGAGTTAACCTCTAAAGCACCTTCGATATATCATCCAGCCTTGCCACAACTGGTTCATTAGAACCTTCACCAAGTTCTCTAGCTCCTCTTGAAGCTCCTGACCTAGTGCCAACCATAGCAACCTACAACCAATGACAGACAACATTCCCTAGATGTTGGTCAGTACTAACTATTCTATTACATGGATTTCAAAAACTAGATCTCAACTTTAGCCTCCAATATCTATGAAGTGAACTCTAAGCTCTGATATCAAAAATTGACACGGCCATCCTTGCCCCCTACTTAGGAAGCCTATTGATGCCTGTCAGCATCTTTATTGTATGACATGCTGGGCCTGAGAGAGACTTTTGATGAGTAGGTATCTGTAAGACCTTGAAGAAAGTGGGTTAGGAGCTCCCCAGAGTATGTTTGTGGGGGAAGAGCCTCTGACATCCAAGTCAGTATGCGGGAGAGAAGTTGGTGAGGGCCAAGAGTAAGGAAGAGAAAATCTTATGTCCATTACTTGGAAGCCTCCCAAGTATTTACAAGAGGATGAGGGGAGAAGATCATTTTGCACAGTCTGTTGAGATCAAGACACATGTTCAGCTAGATCTAGTCTGTACCCTTGGAGACAAGTATCTCTAGTTGGCCGTAGGCAGTTCCAGCCAGAGGGTAGGGGCATGTGCGAGCCTTCTTTGTCAGAGATCCCTCAATTGTATTTGTCATTTCTCTGTGAGACCCCTTCGGCTAGTGATTTTCCACTAAGACTAGTGGAGAAGGCCCCTCAACAGGCGAACCATCTTTGGGAGACATTTTCTTATATTGAGGATGATGATCTTATGCATCCAAGGTTGGAAGTTTGACCTTAAGGGTGGCGATGAGCCTTTTTCCCCAGACTCAAATTTGTATTACCAAGGGTGGTGGAGAGATTCCTCCTAAGGTCGGTGTTATGAATTTTTGAGGGTGCTGTTAGGTTCCACCGAAGGAAAAGGTTTTTGTGCGTGATAGCCCTTTGGCTATCACATGCCCCCCTCTGACAAGCCGAAGTGGCATCTACAATTTTAGTCATTTGGGAGCATGGTATGAAAATCCTACTTTTCGGGGAATTGAAATTGTCCTTGGTAAAAGGACTCACTTCTGTCGATGTTTGGCTAGCTTTTTAGCCCGAGACTCTTTCTTGTGCCGATGTTGTACATTCAGCATCCTCTGGTGTCCCTGTGCTTATGTTCCATTTTTGGGATTTGAGCCCTTGGTCAATTCAGGCCAACTTCTTCTTCTCGGTGAAGTCGCACCTTAGGAACATAAGGAGCTGTTTTATATCCTCAAGCCAAATTTCAAATTTTGGTAAGGTTATCTCTTTAGTGGTCAAAGAGTTACTTTTCCTTAGGGTCTTTATTCGTGCCTTTTGTCAACGAATCATCCTCCCTTCTGCCTGAACAGTTGTGTCATCTCAGGTGATGTGATATAGACCTGCTAGGTCAGGATACGTGCCTTCATTTCTCACATCAAATGACACATGTCATCAGATCATTGGTGATCCATCATGTCCATTACATCGGTTACGTCACTTTACTTGCAAACAGTCTTTTTGGTGACACTTCGACTGCGGCATTTGGTCTATATAAAGCCATTTTATTTCAAAGCTTATTCACTTCAACTATTCTTTCTTTTTGACTTCCTTTCCTTCTTTGGCTTTTTCTTGCGGCGGCATTAATAGAGGAACGATTTCTGGCAGTCTTCTTATGGTGGCTTTCATAGGTTAGCATCTCCGAAGTTAGTTCTTTTCTTTAGTCCCATTCTTTCCCTTTGATTTTGAGGTTAGGGTTCTTCATATCCAAACATGTCCTCCAGTCAGAGCAAAGTCCATTCTGTTCCAGATAGTTGTGTTCCCTTCAACTCTTATCCAAGCTACGCCACTTTGGAAAAAACAAAGAAGTGGATAGGCAAAATTTTCCTTCCTTAGTATGCTGTCACTAGGCTTCCTGGCCCTAGTAAGCCGAGCCACCATCCTTGGCATAATGAGGTTACAGTTTTCAGAGCTCAGCTACAAGCAGGTCTTCAGTATCCTTCGCAGAAGATGGTGAGCGGCTTTTGTCAATTTCATGGCATAGCCGTTAACCAACTACCACTGAACTCTTATTTCTACTTCAACAGCTTTGTCTACATGTGTAGGGTTTTTAAGATAGCCCCTCACTTCATCTTCTTCATGTAAAACTATAAGCTTCACCCCATTCCGAATGGTGGGTTCTACTTCTTGTTCCCTCGGGGATCTGGGGGCAAAAAATTCACTTTCACCTACTGAAGAAAAGAAAGCTAACGAGGATGGCAGAGGAAAGTACTTCTTCATGGAGGTGGACGACAAGTCGAAGGACATGCCTACCAAGTGGCCTTCGGGGACTTTTGACATTGACGTGATGGATCAATTGAAGCTACTTAACCTTGAACTTAAATCTCAGTTCAAGGAATTCGACACCTATGTTTAGGCAATAGCTGACTGGTCAGGAAAGGCTTTTTCGTGTCGACTATGCGCCTTCACCATCATATGGAACTTTATGACCGAAGAGGTACTTTAAGAGCTCGGGGTCATCAAGGAACACATTATTAAGCTGGTCATGCTCCTTCGGGCTGAACTCTCTTATTCAGCCCTTGTAAAGAGTAAGATTCTTTGCATCTTGTAAATTTAGATTTTAACATACTTAAAATGATATTTTCTCTATTATAGAGATAAGCGACAAGTCTGCAGCCTTTTACAAGAGCTTGTGTCTCGGCCAAGTGGAAAAGGGGGAGCAAAAGAAGAAGGCTCCCAAAAGAAGAAATGGGCCTTTTGGGCAATCTTCGACACCGAAGTCAAAGAAGACGAATGAGGACTCTCTGTCTCCTCCCCCCGAAGACTAGCCTGGGATGTTACACCAGTCATTCGTGAATACTGACCCTTCCTCAGAGGCAGCCATCTTCTCAACTCCTCTAACTCCTAATACCACTGTTGAAACCTTAAGGACCTCATTGGGGGAGATTTTGGCTAAGGAATTAGAGGAACGCCGAAAGAGGAAGGGCAAAGAAATTCCCTTTGAAGTTCTGGACGTCAGTGACCCTAAAGGAGGTGACGCCAAACTCCTGCCTAATTTGTCTCTTAGCCATTCATCTATGAATTTTAGCATTTTTGGCATTTTAGAATTTCTAGATGAATGGCTAAGAGATTATGTAATAAAGGAACAACAACATGATTTTGCATAGGATCGGGCTTAAACAGAGTGGATGATGGATCATCTTCAAAAGAGGTCTGTTCGAGATTCGAAGATCCCAAATGGAATGGTTCTGAGGGAGCCTTTCTGCATTTTTACAGAAGACATAGACCTATTTTCAGAGGATTGCTAGAAGATGGTCCCACAGATGGTGAGGGGCATCATGACCAATGCCACATTTCAAACCTTGATCAAGGACCGCTCGAATGAAGAGATCCTCACAGCTTAGATGACCAAGCATGTTTCTCAGGTAATCCTTAGTACTTAGAAGAATTTTGATTTATCAAAGTCTTCAACATTGTTGTAGCTCACATCTAATATTTTCCACTTGCAGCTACTGGCATACAGGGGCTACTTTTGGGCTTAGGCAACCGAACAGTCTTCCATCCAAATTCAGTCAGAGCATAACTTCACTAAGGCCAGGGAATTGTTTGCAAGCTCGTGCATGAAATACGGCAAGCTCAACATGTTACGCCCCCAATTTTATAAACCTTAATTTTAAAAGATATCTTAAATTTCCATAATTATAAAGCATTTAATCAAAAATAATTTAAGAAATATGAGGTAAAACATTTTATTTAAATTATTTTCCAAACAATGAGAGTTATAAATGAAATCAAAGTAGTTAAGTGACAATCCTAGGAAAACTAATACACGCATAATGTGTCAACTTAAACCAAACCATATGTTTCTTCAGAAATCAAACAACACTAAGTTGAAATCCAGTCCCAGCCAGTTCTACTTTCGAGGGGCTACAGTGTATCCTCACTTAGTCTGCTCCACATCTTGAACCTCATTATATGGTTCAGTGTACTCTGTCTCCTCATAGTACTCACCTAAGAAAACCATGTTAGAATGAGGGGTGAGCACAACTTGCTTAGTAAGGAGGAAGTATCAGGCCCATAACGTGGGTCCTAATATTCCCGTAACAAACAACAACGAATAGTAAAATTTAAGTTGTAGCAATTTAATTAAAGAACAATTCCATACAACATCATAACAACAATATCAAAGTCCTACTAGCATGCTTGAACTACGATGCGTATGCATAATTCCATTTTCTGAATAAATAATATCTTATTGATCTATCATTTAATCCAATACTTAAATGCCGTCGGACGAACCTAGGGTGGTGAGTGTGTACATCACCCACTCTCTGGATAACTCTTAGGCAGTGCCACTAGGGATGCCACCAAGCCAGAGCCTCTCGGGATACCTACACCAAGGTAGAGCCTCTCATGATACCAGCCATAAGCATGGTCCCTCGCCAGCTATGGTCTGACAGCGCACAAATCATGTCTTCATACTCCATGTCAATATCGGGTCATGACTAGGGACAGTCTGCCGCCACCCTAACATGCCTCTCGGGTTTGAATCATCCGTTTCGAACCTCTCGTCTAAATTTATGGCTTGTTCGAACCTCTCGTCTAAATCTTTTACTTAATGCAATCTTGTGTATGACAAACATGAATCATATGCAACAATCAATTGATGCATGACCGTAGCTCATTTTATTTTAGCTCTTTCTAGTAGAATGCCATGATTCTAGTGCATCCTATTTCTTTTATCATGTTATCTTAGTTTAGTGTTACATGATGTCATGACAATCAATGATATCTTTTAAATGTATTTGTGATAAATGTTCATCTCATTTCTCATGAATTCTTTCTAAATTTGTCATTTAGCATTTACACTCATAATCCTTTATCTATCGGCTTATAATAATTTATTACGGTCCTAACATGCCACCAACAGTTGCTTCCAATCTCATCATGTTGCTAGTGAGTTTGTCGGCCCTAAACATGGTACTAGCGGTGTTTGTCTCGCCGGCCTTAAACATAGTACTAGCGGTGTTTATTTGGGCGGTCCTAACATATTTCTAATTTAATTCTTGTTACAAGCGGTTCTAGTATGATACTGGCGCCAAACATACATCATACATCACATCATTACAACCATACAACCAACCAACCAAAATTACATTTCAATGGAAGAGAACTAAAATAAAATAAAATAAAATAAAATAAGATAAAATAAAATTCTAGAAAAACTAATTAATGACCCTACCTATGTTGTCCACGCATTTAAAGATTTTGTTTAGCCCAATTATTTACTTAAAATTTATAATTTAGGTTGATGCTTATTTTGGGCCTAAAAGGGCCCACGAGAACTAACCCATTCTTCCCCCTTATCTAGTTTGGAATAATACGGTGAAATGGGCGATTTCCTAGAACGGTCCTACAAAATGTTAGAAAGGAAAAAAAATTAGAAAATATGCTAAAATTTTGAAATTTTCCTAAATGGTACTTGGAAAGTTCATGTTCTCAACATCTAAGCCAAAATTTTACCTACTGAGCAAAAAGGGTCTCGGGGTGTCTCCGGTGGCCTCGTGTCTATTCAGGATCGTGTCGGGAGCCTTCTTGATATTGATCCTAAAAATTACAATGGCCACACACTAAGTTATATGCTCATTTAATGGATGTAAAAACTGATCTTGGAAGGAAATTTTTTTTTATTTCCGTTACCGATGTATTTTTGGGATCTTTAGTGCTCCGGGAGTCCAAGAAGCACTAAATCCTCAAGTAAGGAATTTCTAGCCTTTTGCAACAACATGGAAAGCAAGGAAAAGAGAATTATTAGGGTTGTAAGATTGAAAAAATTTACAGCCAAAATAATTTTAAAAAGGCTATGGTGGCTTACCGGGGCTTAGGAACAAGTATGGACCTAATTGCACTGGAAATTAGTGCAAAAACCTAAAAGTTGGATTAATGATAACCTACCAAAAAATTACAGAAAAGATATAAGGCATTTAGGTGCTGGAAAAAAAATTAAAAGAGTGATATAGAATGATGTGGACTCACACAAATGAATTTGGGATCGTCGGTATGCATAGGATCAATTTTGGTATCCGGATGTGGTTTCCCTTCAACTTAATGAACCTAAGCAATAATAGGGAATTAAATAAAATAAAAATAAATAAATAAAATTGCTTGGATGATGGAGAATAAAGCCCAATGGCTGGACTTACGACGGTTCGACAAGGAACGAAATCAAGTTGACAACGATACACAATGGTGTGATGATGATTCTTCTAGTGCAACGACTTCTCCTCTCCAAATAGCAAAACCAGAAATATTGGATCAATTAAGTAGCTGTGTAGGTGGAGTAAGAAGAATTTCGGAGAGAAATATAGTAAAAATATTATAAACTAATTCATTTGGCAAGAGTAGGATTAATGGCCATGGCGTCGGCCTGTTGTGGTGCGGCTTGGCGGCTGGAGAGGAAAAAGAAATAGTTGAAGGCAAAATGCATATGCCTAGGTTTTGTTTTTCAAGAGAAGGTTTCAGATCCTGACTTAGCTGTAGTTACGGGGAGAAGGGAAGAAATAAAAAAATAATAAGGTTAATAGGATAATTACTCAAATAAGAAAAAGGTAAGTAGATTAAATTGGTTTAATTCAAATTTATATATATATATATATATATACATATTCCAGTCATTCATGCAGCAGGAAGTTATATTTTTATACTAAGATAAAATTAGGGTTAAGTAAGAAATTATCTCATACAACAAAAGCACGAACCCGATTTAAACTCTACCCGTGTGTATGTAGGCTAAATTTTTGAAAACCTAAGCAAACAAATTCAGAATTGAGAGAGGTAATTTTCTTCTGACTCATTTTTTTTAGAAGAATCGAATGGTGTGCTCTGTTGTAAATGACAAAAATGCCCCTAACCTAAAGAAAATGACTTTGAGCTTCTAGTTTGGAATTTGACTTAATAACCACTAAAGGAATCATCTAAGGATCAAGATTCTTAATTTTATATTGATTTTCTAAATTGATAGGTAAAATTACAAAAATACCCTTGAGGACAGGTAAAATTACAAAAATACCCTTGAGGACAAAATGTTAATTACTTTATCTTTATTTATTTATTTTATTTACTTATTATTATTATTTTAATTTTTGTTTTTTTATTTTTATTTATTTATTTAGGGTAATGTAGTAATTTTATTTTCTTTAATTTCTAGGGTTATTACAGCCTCCTCCCCTTAAAAGAAATTTGTCCCCAAATTTGAAAGAAGGTGTTGAGAAGTACCTTAAAGCTGTGGATAGTTCTTTCGAAGCTCATCCTCAACTTCCCAGGTTGCTTCTTGCTCTCCATGATTATTCCAAATGACCTTTACCAGTCGAATGACTTTGTTGCGCAGAACCTTTTCTCTACGATCCACAATGGCCAAAGGCTCCTCGACGTAGTCAAATCCTCGCGTAACTACAAGGGCTCCCACGGAATAACATGAGCTGGATCTGGCTGATACTTCCGAATATTACTAACGTGGAACACATTATGAATTCTAGCGAAGATAGGTGGTAAAGCTACTCTATAAGCCACCTTTCCAACTCGTTCTAAAACTTCAAAGGTCCAACAAAGCGCGGGGCTAACTTCCCTCTCACTCCAAAGCGTTGAACTCCCTTGGTCGGTGACACCTTTAGGAACACATGATCACCAACAGAAAACTCCAAGGGACGATGCCTCTGGTTTGCATAACTCCGCTACCTATCTTGAGCCGCTACCAATCGTTGTTTGATTATTTTGACCTTATCTGAAGTTTGTTGTACCAAATCTGGTCTTAATAAAGGCCTGTCGCCCACTTCTTCCCAACAAACCGGAGTACGACAACTACGTCCATACAAAGCCTCATATGGGGCCATCTGAATGCTGGAGTGATAGCTATTATTATAAGCAAACCCCACTAGTGGCAGGTCATTATCCCAGGAGTTCTTGTAATCCAGTGCATAAGCTCTAAGCATATCCTCAATAGTTTGTATAGTCCTCTCCGACTGCCCATCTGTCTATGGATGATAAGCGGTGCTCATTAATGTCACAGTGCCCAATTGTTCTTGTAAAGCTTGCCAAAACTGTGATGTGAATCATGGATCCCTATCAAAAACAATGCTCCTCGGTACTCCATGAAGACGAACTATCTCAGATATGTATAATTCAGCTACTCTAGCTATAGCCCAAGTCTTTTGGATTGCCAAAAAGTGGGCTGACTTGGTTAACCGATCAACTATAACCCATATTGCATCATGTCAACGACGAGTGGCAGGTAGCCCACCTATGAAATCCATTGCAATGTCATCCCACTTCCATTGAGGAATCTTTAATGGCTGTAGCAGTCCTCCAGGTCTCTGGTGTTCTACTTTGACCTTCTGACATGTCAGACATCTAGATACAAACTCTGCAATATCCTTCTTCATGCCACTCCACCAAAAGCTTTTCTTCAAATCATGGTAAATCTTGGTGCCCCCCGGGTGGATGGTCAACTGAGATGCACGTGTCGCCGATAAAACATCATACTTCACCTCACTACCTTGAGGAACAACAATTCTATTTTGAAATTTTAGGGTAACATCCACATCCACACTAAATCCTTTTTGCCCTAGAACTGACCATTCTCGGCATTGTGGATCCTCCTTTTGCGCCTCCTTGACCCTTGCCACAAGTGTAGGCTCCATTTGCAAACTGGCCATGGGAACCTAGGGTCCTTTCACTTGAACACCTAAGCTCATATGACTAAACTCCTCTAGTAGTTTCCACTCAGAAACCACCATAGCACTCAGTTTAGCACCCATTTTTCTACTCAAAGCATCAGCCACTAGGTTGGCTTTACCTAGGTGATACTGAATAGTGCAATTATAATCGGAGAGATATTCAACCCAACGACGCTGTCGATTATTGAGTTCCCTCTGTGACAATAGATACTGTAGGCTTTTGTGATTAGTGAAGACCTCAAACTCTTCTCCATATAAATAATGTCTCCAAAGCTTTAACGCATGTATGACAGCTGCCAACTCCAAATCATGAGTTGGGTAATTAAGCTCATAAGGCTTCAACTGCCTAGACCCATAAGCGATCACCTTTCCCGTCTGCATCAATACACAGCCAAGCCCCTAATGTGATGCATCTGTATAAACTGCAAAATGACTCTGCCCATTAGGAAGAGTAAGAACAGGTGTAGAGACTAATCGCTTCTTCAACTTCTAAAAATTATTTTCGTACTGCTCGGTCCACTGGAATGGGTGATCCTTCTTAGTCAGTTGGGTCAAAGGGCGTGCCAGCTTTGAATAACCTTCTACAAAACGTGTATAATACCCAGCCAAGCCCAAGAAACTCCAAATCGCAGACACGGTCTTTGGTTGTTGCCGGTTCACCACAGCTTCAACCTTACTAGGATCCACTGAAATTCCTTCCTTAGTTACCACATGGCCTAAAAAGGTGACACTGTCCAACCAAAACTCGCTGTTGCTCAGCTTTGCATACAGCTTATGCTCCTTCAATGTCTGAAGTGCAATCCTCAAATGTTCTCTATGGCTTTCAGCATCTGGTGAGTAAATCATAATATCATCTATGAAAATGATGACAAACTAATCTAGGTATGGTTGGAAAACCCTATTCATTAGGCCCATGAAAGCGGCGGGTGCATTGGTTAACCCGAAGGGCATCACTAAAAACTCATAATGCCCACAACGAGTCCTGAATGCTGTCTTTGACACATCTCCCTCTTTGATTTTCAGTTGATAGTACCCAGACCTCAAATCGATCTTGGAGAACACTGATGATCCCCTCAGCTGATCAAACAGGTCATCAATCCAAGGTAAAGGGTACCTATTCTTTATCGTCACTAAATTCAGCTGTCGATAATCGATGCACATCCTCAAGCTGCCATCCTTTTTCTTCACGAATAAAACAGGAGCACCCCAAGGTGAGGTACTTGGACGTATGAACCCCTTTTCGAGAAGCTCTTGTAATTGACTTTTTAGTTCCACCATTTCTGAGGGAGCCATTCGATAAGGTGCTTGAGAGATAGGAGCCGTTCCTAGCAATAAATCAATGGTGAAGTCAACATCTCGGCTAGGTGGCATTCCAAGTAACTCCTCTGGAAACACTTCTGGAAATTCTTCCACAATGGGAATACCAGCTACTGATTCAGGCTTCTCTAACTCTGTCTGCACATAAGCCAAATAGCCAACACCACCTTGACGGAGATATCTATTAGCTTGCAAGCTAGAAATTAAGATTGGAGTGAAGCTCTTTTTATCCCCAACAAATTGCACTTCTCACCCATCAGGTAAGGAGAAGGTAACTAGCTTCTGATAACAATCCACTTTAGCATGGTGGTGATGTAGCCAATCCATGCCCAAAATACAATCAAATTCAGATATCCCAAGCAGAAAGAGGTAAGAGTCTAAATCGCGTCCTCCGACAGAAATCGAGCAAGATTGAAGTACACGAGTAGAACTCATACTAGTGTTTGATGGTGTAGAAACCACTAGTATGAAAGGAAGCCCTTTAAGAGGCATGCCTAACTGATTTGCTAGTCTAAGAGATATGAAAGAATGTGTGGACCCCGAGTCTATAAGAACTCTAGCAGGGAACCCAGAAGTAGAAAGAGTACCTACGATCAATTCAAACAATCACTAACCTAAGCATGCCACTACCATGAACTTGAAATTAAAGGCTATAATTAAAAACTATAAATAACAGCGTACCTTGCACCACACCTAGACCATCCTCTGCCTCCTCGGCTGTCACTGCGTAAACATGTCCTGCAACACGAGGTTTCTTTGTTGGTGGTCCTGCCGATGCTACTGGTGGAACGTGTGCTGCTAGTGGAGCATCCCTCTTAGGACATTGCCTGGATAGATGCCCTATCTTCTGGCAATAGAAACAGGTCACACACCGCCCTCCAATTGGGTGAAAGAAATGACAAGTCTGACATCTAGGCCCTCCCTGGACCTGAAAAACCGGTCGCACTGTAGGCCCTCCTGTCCTATTAAGCTGTAGTTGGGTAGCTCTGCTATCGATTGGCTGACCTCTGCCAAAATGTCCTCGCCCTTGGGCAGGCATCGGTCGTGGTATAGTACGGAAACTGCCTGCATGTGTAGGTCATGATGGCATACGACTCTAACTCATGTCAAGCGATCTAGATAGTTGCTTATCTCGTATCCTTGCCTCGCCCCATTGAGCTAAGGATACTGCCTTCTCAAATGTATCAATCTCTTGCATAATCAGCCTATCTGCCAGCTCGTCATGCAAACCATTAACATACCTCTTGATTTTCCTTAGTTCATGTGCCACAATGTGCTCAGCATAGCAGGCCAAGGCATTAAATCTAGTTGTGTATTGATCTACTGTCATGCTCCCCTATACCAGTGCAAGAAACTCCTGCTCTTTTCTGTCCCTCATGGCATCAGAGAAGTATCGACCATAGAAAGTATGCACGAATCTCTCGCAAGTGATATGTCCACCCTCAGTTCTCGGAACCCCTGGTCGAGTGGCCTCCCACCATGTTTGGGCCTCCTCAACCAAGCTAAAGGTAGCTAAGTCCACCTTGTCCTCTTCTGGAATTCTCAAAGCTGTAAGTGTCCTCTCTGAAGCCGTGATCCACTCCTCAGCTTTGGTAGGGTTAACCCCACCAGTATACTCACTAGTTAGCCTCTTGAACCGCTCAAGTAGGTCGGCCCTATGCTGACATCTGGCTGGGGCATGAGGCTGCTGCTCCCACTCATTCAAATTCTGAAAGTACTAGCCTAAGGCAATAACTGTCTAACACAATGGATCATCATTGGCCTGCTGACCAAGATTCTGGGCTTGTTGCCCATGATTCAGCATGTCCTGTCCAAGCACTTGAGCATTTTGACCTCGACCTCGTGGAGGCCGTCGTCGAATACGAGCTGGCGGCTCATCCTGTGTGCCTCGCCCAAGACCCAAGGTAGGGTATTCATGTGGGTCCATGACCTAAAAAGGAAAGGGTTTAGTCCAACGTAGTTAAACAACTTTGGAAGTAACTTTTAACTTATAACACTAAGTGAGGCTCTAGGTAACTCTTATATCATTTTAGACGTTAAATTAATTGGTATATTATTTTACGAGTCCCCTTATTGAAAGCCAAGTTGTTAACTTTTCTTTATAAACTTGTCACTATATTATGCTCAATTATGGAAACTTTTCGAAACCTATCCAAGGTCTATAACTTAGCAAACAACAAGAAGCATACTTACTGAGTGAGGTCGCTGCCATCCTCGAATCTGGCTCTGATACCAAACTGTTACGCCCCTAATTTTATAAACCTTAATTTTAAAAGATATCTTAAATTCCCATAATTATAAAGCATTTAATTAAAAAGAATTTAAGAAATATGAGGTAAAACATTTTATTTAAATTATTTTCCAACCAATGAGAGTATTAAATGAAATCAAAGTAGTTAAGTGACAATCCCAGGAAAACTAATATGCGCATAATGTGTCAACTTAAACCAAACCGTATGTTTCTTTACAAAATCAAATAACACCAAGTTGAAATCCAGTCCCAGCCAGTTCTACTTTCAAGGGGCTACATCGTATCCTCACTCAGTCTGCTCCACATCTAGAACCTCATTATATGGTTCACTATACTCTATCTCCTCATAGTACTCACCTAAGAAAAACATGTTAGAATGAGGGGTGAGCACAACTTGCTCAGTAAGGGGGAAGTATCAGGCCCATCACATGGGTCCTAATATTACCGTAACAAACAACAACGAATAATAAAATTTAAGTTGTAGCAATTTAATTAAAGAACAATTCCATACAACATCATAACAACAACATCAAAGTCCTCCTAGCATGCTTGAACTACCATGCATATGCATAATTCCTTTTTCTGATTAAATAATATCTTATTGATTGATCATTTAATCCAATACTTAAATGCCGTCGGACGAACCTAGGGTGGTGAGTGTGTACATCACCCATTCTCGGGATAACTCTTAGGTAGTGCCATTAGGGATGCCGCCAAGCCAGAGCCTCTCGAGATACCTACGCCAAGGTAGAGCCTCTCGTGATACCAGCCATAAGCATGGTCCCTCGCCAGCTATGGTCTGACAGCGCACAAATCATATCTCCATACTCCGTGTCAATATCGGGTCATGACTAGGGACAGTCCACTGCCACCCTAACATGCCTCTCAGGTTCGAATCATCCGTTCCGAACCTCTCGTCTAAATTTACGGCTTGTTAGGTCATGTAGCTATGGTTCGTCACCAACCTTGCATGCCTCGTATTTTTTCTTACTCTTCAAATCTTTTATTTAATGCAATCTTGTGTATGACAAACATCAATCATATGCAACAATCAATTGATGCATGACTGTAGCTCATTTTATTTTAGCTCTTTTTAGTAGAATGCCATGATTCTAGTGCATCCTATTTCTTTTATCATGTTATCTTAGTTTAGTGTTACATGATGTCATGACAATCAATGATATATTTTAAGTGTATTTGTGATAAATGCTCATCTCATTTCTCGTGAATTCTTTCTAAATTTGTCATTTAGCATTTATGCTCCTAATCCTTTATCTATCAGCTTATAATAATTTATTACGGTCCTAACACGCCACCAACGGTTGCTTCCAATCTCATCATGTTGCTAGTGAGTTTGTCGGCCCTAAACATGGTACTAGTGGTGTTTGTCTCGCTGGCCCTAAACGTGGTACTAGCGGTGTTTATTTAGGCAGTCCTAACATATTTCTAATTTAATTCTTGTTACAAGCGGTTCTAGTATGATACTAGCGCCAAACATACATCATACATCGCATCATTACAACCATACAACCAACCAACCAAAATCAAATTTCAATTGAAGAGAACTAAAAAAAAATAAAATAAAATAAAATTAGATAAAATAAAATTCTAGAAAAACTAATTAATGACCCTACCCATGTTGCCCATGCATTTAAAGATTTTTTTTAGCCCAATTATTTACTTAAAATTTATTATTTAGGTTGATGCTTATTTTGGGCCTAAGAGGGACCATGAGAACTATCCCGTTCTTCCCCCTTACCTAGTTTGGAATAATACGGTGAAATGGGCGATTTCCATAAACAGTCATACAAAATGCTAGTAAGGAAAAAAAATTAGAAAATATGCTAAAATTTAGAAATTTTCCTAAATGGTACTTGGAAGGTTCATGTTCTCAACATCTAAGCCGAAATTTTACTTAGTGAGCAAAAAGGGTCTCGGGGTGTCTCCGGTGGCCTCGTGCCTATTCAGGATCGTGTCGGGAGCCTTCTTGATATTGATCCTAAAAATTATAGTGGCCACACACTAAGTTATATGCTCATTTAATGGATATAAAAACTGATCTTGGAAGGAAAAAATTTTTTATTTCCGTTACCGATGTATTTTTGGGATCTCTAGTACTCCGGGAGTCCAAGAAGCACTAAATCCTCAAGTAAGGAATTTCTAGCCTTTTGTAACAACATGGACAGCAAGGAAATGAGAATTATTAGGTTTGTAAGATTTAAAAAATTTACAGCCAAAAAATTTTTTAAAAGGCTATGGTGGCTTACCGGGGCTTAGGAACAAGTATGGACCTGACTGCACTGGAAATGAGTGCAAAAACCTAAAAGTTGGATTAATGATAACCTACCAAAAAATTACAGCAAAGATATAAGGCTTTTAGGTGCTGGAAAAAAAATTAAAAGAGTGATATAGAATGATGTGGACTCACACAAATGAATTTGGGATTGTCCGTATGCATAGGATCGATTTTGGTATCCGGATGTGGTTTTCCTTCAACTTAATGAACCTAAGCAGTAATAGGGAATTAAATAAAATAAAAATAAATAAATAAAATTGCTTGGATGATGGAGAATAAAGCCCAATGGCTGGACTTACGACGGTTCGACAAGGAACGAAATCGAGTTGACAACGATACACAATGGTGTGATGATGATTCTTCTAGTGCAACGACTTCTCCTCTCCAAATAGCAAAACCAGAAATATTGGATCAATTAAATAGCTGTGTAGGTGGAGTAAGCAGAATTTCAGACAGAAATATAGTAAAAATATTAGAAACTAATTCGTTTGGCAAGAGTAGGATTAATGGCCATGGCGTCGGCCTGTTGTGGTGCGGCTTGGCGGCTGGAGAGGAAAAAGAAATAGTTGAAGGCAAAATGCATATTCCTAGGTTTTGTTTTTCAAGAGAAGGTTTCGGATCCTGACTTACCTGTAGTTACGGGGAGAAGGGAAGAAATAAAAAAAATAATAAGGTTAATAGGATAATTAGTCAAATAAGAAAAAGGTAAGTAGATTAAATTGGTTTAATTTGAATTTATATATATATATATATATATATTATTATCTTAGTATAAAAATATAACTTCCTGCCACATGATTGACTGGAATATGTATATATATATATACATATTCCAGTCAATCATGTGGCAGGAAGTTATATTTTTATACTAAGATAAAATTAGGGTTAAGTAAGAAATTATCTCATACAACAAAAGCACGAACCCGGTTTAAACTCTACCCGTGTGTATGTAGGCTAAATTTTTGAAAACCTAAGCAAACGAATTTAGAATTGAGTGAAGTAAATTTCTTCTGACTCATTTTTTTTAGAAGAATCCAATGGTGTTCCAGATTTTCCATCCGATGCTCGGTTGTAAATGACAAAAATGCCCCTAGCCTAAAGAAAATGACTTTGAGCTTCCGGTTTGGAATTTGACTTCATAACCACTAAAGAAATCATCTAAGGATCAAGATTCTTCATTTTATATTGATTTTCTAAATTGATAGGTAAAATTACAAAAACACCCTTGAGGAAAAAATGTTAATTAATTTATTTTTATTTATTTATTTTATTTACTTATTATTTTTTAAAAAATTTTTCTTTTTTTATTTTTTTTACATTTATTTAGGGTAATTTAGTAATTTTATTTCCCTTAATTTCTAGGGTTATTACACAACAAGACTACAAAGGAAGGCTTGGCCAAGTTTCGCCAGGAAGTGTTGGAGAGCCAGAGGAGGCTAATTGAAGACTGTTCCTGCAAAATTAGCGACCTCAGCGCGAGGGTCATAGAACTAAGTTCAACGAGGGAGTTTCATTAGAAGGATAAAGAAGATGCTGTAGCTAACCTTACTAAGGCATTGGGGATCAACGCCGAATTCCTTGCCGAAATTGAGTGATTGGAGAAGCAGGGGAAGAAGAAGAAGAACAATGTGGACAAGGAGGTCAAGGCACTGAAGAAGGAGCTGGAGGACCTTAAGGCTGAGAAAGCTAAGGCAAATGAGGCAGCCAAGTCCTTATTCCAAGATGGCTTTTGCCCTGCCCGCCATCCGGTTCTTTTGCAATATCCCAACCTCAACATCTCCTTCCTCAGAGCCTTCGACATCCCCGAAGGACCATCCTCCCCATGGTCAAAGATTGAATATCTCGACCTTTCTGCCCTCCTTCAACTGAAGATGAAGATGATGTCGAATGTGCGGACACTGAGGATACAAATGCTGACAGCCCGAAGATGGGGCAAATAACCCATAGGATGTAGTTTCTTCCTTTTCTTTTTGTACTTCCTTTCTTAATGTAACTTTATTTCCAAAAAATTGGCTAAGTCCATGATGGATATGACCTCTAGTAGTATTCTGACCTCAATGTGTAACCATCTTTGACGAGTTTACCATATTTGTTAGTGTAAGGCTCAGCACCTTCAATCATGTACTAACTTTTAAATATTTTACAAAGGATTCACAACCATAGTCTTTTCTGAAGGTAATGTCCAATTATCTTCATTGAGTTATGCATATCATTCTAAGTGTTTAAGAATAGAATCAACCATATTCAGTTAACCATATTTGGAATCAACCATATTCAGTCAACCATATTTAGAAAACTTCCTTCATACAAAAACACTTAGGTACTTTCGGGATTAACCATATTCGGTCATCCATCATCGGTAAAATTTGTACAATATTACTCATGTACTTTTAGAAGCAACCATATTCAGTTAAACTCCTTTGAAAATTTCTAAGTGCAGAATTTTTTGAAAAAGTAAGAATGCCATGTGTTCTTCAACTCTTCTCCTTCGGCATTTTACAGCTTATAGACCCCTAGCCGAACTTTTTCAAGGAGCAAATAAGGTCTTTCCCAATTTGCCCGAAGTACGCCATGAGATGGTCTTTGGGGTTCTAGTTCAGCCTTTCGGATAACAAGGACTTCTTTTTTTATTCCCTTAGGTCTGGCATGGGAGTTTGCTGCAGGGTTACCCTTTGCTGGAAAGCTTTTCTCTTGAGTTTGGCCATCTCCATATGTTTGCCAATCATATTTAACTTGGTTCTTAAACCAAGGTTGTTTCTTGCTGTGTCAAACACCTATATTCTAATAGATGGTTGTACAACTTCGATAGGGATAATGGCCTCAGTGCTGAAGAAGAGTAAGAAAGGTGTTTCACCAGTAGCTCTTCTCAAGGTTGTATGGTAACTCCATAGCACACTTGAAAGTTCTCCTGGCCATTTTCCCTCTGCTTCTTTCAACCTCTTCTTGATACCATCTTTTATTGTCCTATTGGACACTTCAACTTATCTATTTCTCTGAGGATGGGCAACTGGGGTGAAGTGTAATTTTACCCCGAGGTTGGTTGTGAATTCCTGAAATCCTCTATCAGTAAAGTAGGAACCATTATCCGCCACTATCACTCTTGGCAAACCAAATCTGCATATGATGTTTCTCCGAATGAACTTCTGGATGTCGTTTGCTGCAATTGTTGCCAGAGGCTTTGCCTTGATCCACTTAGTGAAATAATCTACTGTGACCATGCAAAACTTCGCTCCTCCCAGAGCCGCCGGGAAAGGACCAATGAGGTCAATACCCCAAATAGCGAAGTGGCAAGGATAGTTCGTTAAAGTTATTGCCTATAAGGGTATTCTTTGAATAGGTGCGTGTCTTTGGCACTTATCACATTTTTCAACGAACTGCCTTGTGTCCTTCCTTAAAGTAGGCTAGAAATATCATTGCTGAAGTAGTTCCCTGGCAAGGGCGTCAATCCCAATGTAAGACTCGTAGGCCCCCTCATGGGCTTCTTTGAGAACTGCCTTAATGTCTTGTTCATTATTACACCTTTGTAGTCAATTTGCATAACCTTGTTGGTATAATTCTTCCTTGATCAGGAAGTATATACCCGAGCATTTTCGCACCTTTGCTACTTCGAGAGGTTCCTTGGGTAATTTTGAAGTCGCAAGATACTATTTGATAGGATCATTCCATCCTTTATCCAAGGTTGCAATAGCCATTATCACTATGCTCGGGTGATCCAATACTTTGGTGGACTATTTTGATTTGGCCGAAGTATCTGCTTCCATATTTTCTGATCAGGATACGTTTTCTATTTGTGCCTTGTCCAACTCTTGGATAAGCTCTTTTACTAGATTATGGTACTTTTCCAAGTTTGGATATTTTTCCCTGTAGTTCCCTGTCATCTGTCAGACCACTAGTTGAGAATCACTGTGGGCCTTCTGATTTCTCACACTAACTATTTTTTCCAATCATATGCTTACTATGAGGGCTTAATATTCGGCAACATTATTGGTGACATTGAAATCGAATTTGATGGCCTTTCAGGCTTTCATACCTTCGGGTCCACGGAGAATTACTCTGGCTCCTTGGTGTTTGTATCCTAAGGCTCCATTGATGAATAATGTCCACTCAGGTTCATCATTCCTAAGATCTCCTAGGTTACCTTTAGTTTCAGGTACCTCAGCAATGAAATCTACTAGTGTTTGGGCTTTTATTGTCCTTCTTGGCTTATAGGTGATATCATACTCACCGAGCTCAATGCACCACTTTGATAATCGATCTGAGTGGTCTACCTTCCGAATGACATCCTGAAGTGGTAAGTTACTTTGCACTATGATGGGATGTCCTTGGAAATAAGGTCGAAGCCTCCTACTTGCCAATACTAGGGCATATATGGCTTTCTGCAAAAGAGGATACCTAACTTCGGCACCATGCAGGGACTTGCTCACATAGTACACTAGCCATTGCTTCCCTCCTTCCTCCTTGACTAGAACTGAGCTTACTGCTTTCTCAGTTACTGTGAGGTAGAGGATGACCGGTTTTCCTTCCCTTGGTTGCCGAAGTGTCAGCAAATAAGTCAAGTAATTTTTTAGGTCCTCCCAAGTGTTCTGGCATTCCTCATTCCAAGGGTGTTCCCCAGCTCCAAGCTTGCCTTTGTTTTTGGCCACTTTTGTAAGTACTTTAAAAAATGGTCGACACCTATCTCCATATCTAGATATGAATCTACTACGGGAAGTTATTCTTCTAATGAGCCTTCGTATATCCTTTGTTGTTGTTGGAGTTCGGAATGCCGGCAAAACATCAACTTTTTTGGGTTTCACATTTATACCACTTTTGGATACCATAAACCTAAGGAATTTTCCAGCGGTCACCCCAAAGTTACCCACTCTAGGGTAGTCTAGTTATGGTGCCAAAACTGTGCATTTAGACTCCCAAGATTGGTAATGTTTTGTAGGCCATCAAAACACTACCCTTAGTGTGCATACCCAAGTGGCCCTCTTGGTCCAACCATCACACACATATTCACATTTCAGGCACACCATGGCAGCAAAGAAGGAAAACACTAGCACAAGTCTTAGTTTTGGCTTCCACACATTAGGCAACCTTGTTAAGTTCTAGTGGCCAGCTACTGCACCTGTAACTTCTACTAATAAACTGTATCATTCTAGCCTCATACCCCCCTGTTTTCTTTGCTCCATTACGAACTAGAGACTTAGAGCAAACCAACAAATTTTGTTTTACATCAATAGCCCACCTATGGACCAAGTTATGGATTTTTTAAGTTGGTTACAAAATTCTGACCAAATGAACAGTAACTTAGCCAATTTTGCAACATCATATCTTTGGCTACAAGGATCTAAATCCAGAAATTCCAAATTCCAATTCAACCTTTAGATGTTTTCTAGGTGTGGTCAAAATTTCATACCACGATTCCTTCTACACAGGGAGATATTAAACTTTAGGTACATGGTCAAAATTTTGGCAACTTTTGGACCATTTTGCCCGTACAATTTTTCCAAACCATGCAAACACTTCATTCACAAGGGGAAATCCCTCCAAGGTTATCCCATACATGTCCAATAAACATAGGAATTACATTCCCTTTCTTTTAACAACTTTATGTGGTCAAAACAGAATTTACAAGTAAGCAGCCCATCATTCACACTTAGGCAGCTTTGCACCACATCACTTACATAGCCAAAAAATTACTCAAATGGTTTAGAGGTTAGCCAAAACATAGCCTGAGACACAATGGGCTCCAAAAATAGGATGCCGGACAGCTGCTGCACAACACAATAAGTACCACCATTAAAAATACCAAATGTACTCCTAAAATCACCAAAATTTCCAGATCATAACTAGACATATGGAAGTTCATGTTCCTGAAATTTCAGATCAAAACTCAAACCACAAAGGTTAGTTTGAAGGTGATCTTTTTGCTAGACCTGAAATGACAGAATTGAGGGGAGTAAGTTTCATTGAGAAACTTAGTAAGGGTAACACTTGGTTTCTTAAGGTAATGTGATCCTCATTAAAACCTGCATCCAAAGACACTAAAACACAAAAACCACAATGCATATATACAAATATAGCAACCAAATGCAGCAGCCATTCACAACAAACAAACACATAAAATGCAGCAACAACAATAACCATAGGTTAGTCTGTAAAACATGCAATAAACTTAAATAAATCACTATGGCAGCCATCCTTAAGCTAATGCTTGGTCTTAGGAGGATTTTAATAGTAGTTAGTACTAACTTTGGGCTCTAGAAATGCTCACTTTACTGCCATCTTTAGCATGGTAACACTAAGGCCGAAACCTTGCCATGCTTCTTTCCTTTTAACCTACACTTGGTTCCTGGAGCTTTTTGCTCTCTTCCAAGCATGGTCTTAGCTTCATGGATGTTTGGAAATACAGTAAAAAATCCAGGAAACTTTAGAAAACTCTTATTTCACTATCATCTTTGTACACTTGACAGTAGGTCACAAAACCTTCAATAAGTGCACTCCCCTCACTAAGCTTGGTTCATCAAGCTTATGGCTCTATTCCAAGCTTAGCCCCTAGCTCCATGGATGTTTGAAAATTGCAGAAAATAGTCCATGGGAGCAAGAGAACCCTTACTTCACTGCCATCTTTGTGCACTTCACACTAGGTCACAAAACCTTCAATAAGTGCACTCCCTTCACTAAGCTTGGTTCATCAAGCTCATGGCTCTCTTCCAAGCTTAGCCCTAGCTCCATGGATGATTGAAAATATAGTAAACAATCCATGAGAGCAAGAGAACCCTTACCTTGATGGGTACGCTGAAATTGGAGCCTGATCCTAGG
This sequence comes from Aquilaria sinensis, assembly GCA_005392925.1. Classification (NCBI taxonomy): domain Eukaryota; kingdom Viridiplantae; phylum Streptophyta; class Magnoliopsida; order Malvales; family Thymelaeaceae; genus Aquilaria; species Aquilaria sinensis. The sequence goes on along the minus strand of SMDT01000260.1, from coordinate 78,833 downwards.
TGCACTCAGGTCTTAGCACCACATAGCTTCCAATTGCCCTTTCTTGCTTTCTTTTGCCTTCAAATTCAATCTTGGAGGTATGGTGGCTATGGAGGAAGTGTGGCTGCATTCTTGGGCAAGAGGAGTGTTCAGTTTCAGGAGCCAAACAGCGCAGCGAAATTTAACCGAAACCCTCCAGGATCCAAGTGAAACGGGGTAAACCGGGTGTTCGAAAATTTCATACCTAATTTTTGGTTAAGATCTCTCACTCAACTGTAGAGTCGAATCACAAAACATGAACAGTTGTCGTGTTCAGGCTCTCTATGGTATCCACACGAGCCTCTCGAGATCACCATGCTTCCACCACGTCCCGGCAGATGCGTTTCTCTTGTGCTCGCAGTGCTAGCTTGCGTCCTCCAAGGAATTGCAAGAGAAGAGTGCGGCTGTCCTTTTGGGAGGCTAGGGCAAGGAGACCTGCGAATTTCTCACTTAAAAGTTGTATTTATAGTGAGACTCAACTTCCAGGCCTAATGGGTTTCAAAGCCCTAATCCAATTAGGATTTAATTTCAGGCTTAATAATGGCTCAACTCCTTGGCCCATTATTAATACGAAATTAAAGTGAAACCATAACCCAAATAATTAGCCCATGCACTCTAATGATCCAAATAGCTCTATGTGTGCGACCCAATAGGCTCTTGCCATGTTGGCAATGATCATAAATCACATTTATGATCATAAGCAATGAGCGGTGTCTAGCAACACATCATTGCTACCCAAGTGACAAGATTGTCGGTGAATCGACTAAACCTTTATGATCATCACCGATATATGCCATTGTCCCTTTGTCCAAGATATCAAGACTAAGCACGAGACATGGAATGTGTCACTCTCGTATAGCCCAATCTTTGGTTTCTTGATTACTGAGTAGACCAACTTAAACTGATGACTTTGATATCGTATATCAACTCATCGGAGCATGGCCATGCATTTTCTAAGTCTCACTCTATCAAGGGGCCCGAAGATATCACTCCCGTTACATAGGAGGGACAAATCCCATCTTGATCATACAAATCCCTCCGCATGATATGTGGCATACCCAATGACCTCCTTCAAGTTCACTCTGTTACAAGCAACAAAGGAAAGTATCAAAGTATGTAACTCACATGTAGGGAACCTTGATGACCTTAGGTCGAAGGACTACATATACCATGATCACTATGACAATCACTTATGACACTCATATAACTATCCATGAAGTGTTCTCATGGTGGGTCGGTCCAGTACACAAGTTCTCCAAGTTGTACCCATATGTAGACTACATATCTCATATTAGTCTCCACATATGCTAGTCATTATGTATTATTGCAACCCGCTCCACAATAATACTAGACTAGGGACATTTAAGAATATCATTATTCTAGGGTTACAATTATGTTTATTACGTTACGCAGAAACAAAACAACAAACAAAATTGCTGGATTAATGCCTAAATAAAATATCATGACTCAATGTGCAAAAATATAATCATCTCATGGCTCTCTTCCAAGCTTAGCCCTAGCTCCATGGATGATTGAAAATATAGTAAACAATCCATGAGAGCAAGAGAAACCTTACCTTGATGGGTACGCTGAAATTGGAGCCTGATCCTAGGTGCACTCAAGTCTTAGCACCACATAGCTTCCAATTGCCCTTTCTTGCTTTCTTTTGCCTTCAAATTCAATCTTGCAGGTATGGTGGCTATGGAGGAAGTGTGGCTGCATTCTTGGGAAGGAGGAGGACAAAAATGAGAGAGGGATAAGTGATTTGGCCACTTAAATGGCCTTAAATGAGCTTAAGGACACCAAAACACACATAAACAAGCTTAACCTTGCTTTATGTCATTTTCCTTTTCACTAATTATGGTTTCTTTGTCTTAAACTCATTGGTACACACATGCCCAACATTTTTGACTAATTATCAAGTCATGCTTGCCTCCCCCATGGTGGGATAAGCCCAAAATTCCACCCTTAGACTTAAGTCAAAAGCTTGAACACCTTAAGGTTTACACTAGGACATTTAGGTCCTTATTGCCTTTAGTGTTTCCTTTGTTCAAACTTGTGTTCCATGAGTAATTTGGTCCTCCAATAGCACTTTCATACCATTCATATCCTTCCCATAACTTTCCAAGTCTCTTTCTTGAGAGTTTTGCAATTGAGTACCCGAATTTCCAAAACCTTGCAAGAAAGTCCATACGTTGCTTTACAAACAAGCAATCCTTAAGGCTTTTCTTGGGGGCCAAGTTACCAACTTGGAACACTTTTAAGGAGTGTTGATCATGCCTTTTACCCCCTATACTTCAATCACTATGGTGAGAATTGCACAATATAATGGTTTTTAGCCATTATGACACACTTGTAATTCTCCCATTTTGTGAGGTGGTAACACCAAACACACACATTTCAGGGTTAAGGCAGATTCCAAATTTCCATAGTTGCCAGAATATTTCCCCGAAGTCTATGATATGATTACTAGGTTGTTTACTCGTAACTATCATATCATTGATATACACTTCCATATTTCTCCCAATCTGGGAGTTGAATACCCCATTCATCAGCCTTTGGTATGTGGCTCTTGCATTTTTAAGGCCGAAGGGCATTTTAATGTAAGAATAAGTCCCAACTTTGGTAATGAAGGTAATTTTTTCCTCATCTTTGGGATCCATCTGAATTTGGTGGTATCCACTAAAGGTGCCGAGGAAACTGAGTAAACCATATTCAGCAGTGGGGTCTACCAATTGGTCTACTAGTGGTAAAGGATACGAGTCTTTTTGACAGGCATCATTTATATTTCAAAAGTCTATGCACATTCGGAGTTTATTGCTCCCTTCCTTTGTGGCAACAACAATGTTGCTAAGTCATTCGGGGAACTTGACCTCCCTTATGATGCCTACCTCGATTAGTCATTGGACTTTAGTTTTAATGAAATTGTTCTTGTGCACCGAAAGGCTATGCTTTTTCTGTCGAACAGGCTTCACCTTTGGGCATACTTTCAGGCTGTGCTGAATTATACCCAGGCCTACTCTAGGCATATCCTTTGGAGAGTAAGAAAATAGATATTTGTTCATTAATAGAAGGGATACAAGCTTTTCCTTGTCACCTTCGGCCAATTTTTTCCCCACTTTGGTACTTCGGCCAGGGACAAGTTCGACATCCTCCATTTCTATTTTCACAAGATCACTTTTTTCACTCTTTATCTCATCTTTGCCGGATATGCTCTTTTCTCCGGAAGTCTAAATGTGAAGTTTCACTAGCCTCTGTCTTGCTTTGAGAAAAACTTTTCTTGCTTCGGCTTGATCGATGAGTATTTCTGTGTCACCTTTCTTCTTGCCGAATGTTATAGTTAGGTATTTCATATTTGGATGAATGTGAAGATTACACCGTTTCTGCCTTCCAAGGACGGCATTATATGATGATGGGACATCTATGACAATTAACCTTTTCATAGTAGAAGCAAAGAGTTCTTCCTTCGTCTGGACCACGCTGCCTTTTAGCATCAGCAGTAGATCAATCCACCTGAATACTAGAAGTTCCAGGGGACCAATGCCGAAGGTAGGCAAGGCAATGGGTTAAGATCACCCATGGAGATACCCAAATTTGACAACAAATAGGAGAACAAAACATCAACATTCAACCCATCATCAATGAGCACCCTCTTGACATTGCAAATTCTTATCCTTGCCATGATCAGGAGAAGGTCATTGTGTGGAAGCTTCACTGTAGACCCATCTTTCTGAACGAGCATGTCCGTTGGGTTATCAAATTCCATCATTGCGATTTCCCCGAGCTTTGTTTTTCTTCTCAGCTAAGGGTATTCCAGTCGTGATTGTTTGGATTATACCGGCCGGAGGTGGCGGGTGTTTCCTGGGACTTTCTCTGGACGTCAGTCAAAATCATAATCCTCATCCTCTCCTTTTCTATCTTTTTCTTTCTTTCTTGGGCTTTGTGTGACGGCATCCTCAAGTAGCGATGAAGTTACCATTGCTTAATCAAGGATTCACTATACTTTCTTAGTTGAAAGCAATCTTCGGTATCATGCCCGTGGTCCTGATGAAATTGACAAAATTTCTTCATGTTCTTCTTGTTGTCCGAGGTCATGGCCATCGGATGTTGGATTATGGTTCCTTTTCTTCCTAGGGCCATCAGGAAGTTTGTTCTTGTAGTGTTTAAGGGAGTAAATGATACTGGCCTCTTCCCCCTTGCTCTCCAAGGTCTGCCCCCTTCCTCGATAAAATACCAAGGTTGGTGACCCTGACCATCAGAATGATTATGGTCGAACTTTGGGCCACACATTCTTAGCTCCTCGGCTGCATGTGTTGCTCGGCCCTTCAGTAAAACTCCCTCAGGGTGTCAAGGGGATCCTTGGAGAACTCGTAGAAGAGCTGTGAGTCCCTCATTAGGCCTTGGTCATAGTAAGGATTCGGATGTCAGGGCGAAAGTTGGGAACACTTAGTGCCTCTCTATTGAATCTCTTGACATAGTCCCGAATAGTTTCCCCATTCTTTTGCGCTATATCGAACATTCGAGGGGGCATCTACATCGTCAGCCTACTTTTGATGAACTACTGGGTGAAGGCGGTGGACAACTCCTGGAAACCCATTATGGTTTAAGGGGCCAGGGAGTTATACTATGCAGTTGCCAGCCCCAACAAGATGACCTCAAAACATTTGCAGAGGGTGGCATCATCGACACCATGCAATACCATGCTCCTCCTTAATTTCATCAAGTGGTCTTGGGGGTCGCTACACCCATCATATGTCTCCAGACATGGTACTCAGAAGTCGCTGGGCATTGGTGCCTCTACTATCGTACGGATGAATGGGGACTCCTATTCGGTGAAGGTCTCCGATAGCCTTGACCAAACAGGATTTTGAGAGACCTATTTTTTCAACCTTTTCCAACCTCTCCAGGATTTTCTCCATCAAGATGGTAGTACCATCCTCTCCTCATTACCTTGCAGCCACAGGCAAAAGAGAATCATGTCTTCATTTTGGTGAGTAACTTTTCTAGCACAGGGATAGTGACTTTTCATATAGGGATGGACTTTGCCTGTGGGAAGTTCTAGGCTCTTTTAACCCTGTTCCTGCAGTGTGATGTCCCCAAGATGGTATGTTCTCCTTTGAGAAGTCATCATGAGAACTACCGCTTCCAGAGCTCCGACGAGGTGACTTATGACCTTTCTCCAGATGTGCATTCGGAGAGGATGCTCTTCCTTTCGAAGGTGCTATTGACCACCTTTGGTAGAGTTATTGTGTCATTTTAGCCATGATAGAGCACTAAAAAACATGGAGGAAACCTATTGTGACTATTAGAGCATGCTCGTCCTCTGGCAGGGAAGTCTCTGCCACAGGCTTTTCAGCTGTTGCTTGAGTTTTTGACGCGGACTGGGACCTTGGGAATCCCTTATCCTTTGAACGCCAAGTCTCAACAACAGTGGCCTGAGAATGAGTTCTAACAGATGGTGCCAAATGATGCCCATTAGTATCTTCATTGTACGACATGCTCGGCCTAAGAGAGATTTCTGGTGAGTAGGTATCTGCAAGATCTTGAAGAAAGCAGGTTAGGAGCTCTTTGATTGTGTTTTCGGGGGAGGAGCCTCTAACGCCTAAGTAAGTATACGAGAGAGAAGTTGGTAAGAGCCAAGAGTAAGAAAGAAAGAGTCATATGCCCATTACCTGTGAGCCTCCCAAGTATTTATAGGAGGATAAGGGGAGAAGACCATTTTCCACAGTCTGTTTAGATCAAGACATGTGTTTAGCTAGATTTGGTCCATACCCTCAGAGTCAGGTATCTCCAGCTAGCCGTAGGTAGTTTCAGCCAGAGGTTAGGGGCATGTACGAGGCTTCTTTGTCAGAGATCCCTCAACTATATTTTTCATTTCTTCATGAGACCCGTTTAAAGGTACAAGAACCTTCGGGCAGGGATTTTCCACAAGGGCTACTGGAGAAGGCCCCTTAGATGGGTGGACCATCTCTGGGAGACATTTTCCTCCATCTAGCATGATGATCCTATGCATCCAAGGTTGGTAGTGTGACATTAAGGGTGGTGAGGAGGCTTTTTCCTCGGAGTTAGATGTGTATTACCGAGGTTGGTGGAGAGATTCCTCCCAAGGTTGGTGTTATGAATTTCTAATGGTGGTGTTAGGTTCCACCAAGAAAGATGGTTTTTTTGGGCGATAGCCCTTCGCCTATCACTTGTGAGAGCTGGTCTCATGGTGGTTGCAATTGGCTAGTTGTATATGTATGCAAATTAAAATTCCGTGATACTAGTCGATTAACCTAGAATATCCAAAATGTATGCTCTTCATGCTTTGACTTGGATTAAATAAATCCATAAAACATTGACTTGGCCAAAAGATTTCTATAGAAAATAAGTTCAAATAGCTAGAGCATACAACATCAACATTTATTTGAGTTTACTAAACTTAACTGTGTGGGAGCATTCATATATGAAGTAGACTAATGCCCTCACCCAAGAGCAACCCCAGAGTCTAGTACTCTTCAAAACATAGACAATGAAGGTGACTAGGAGTGCTATATATACAAGCATGAACTAAGATCTTCTTGAACAAACTCCCACCTTGGACGCAAGTCCTAGTGGCAAGTCGCAAAAGTCCTTCTCCACGTGCTACTAGGCTCTGCAGCCAAAGGAAGACTATAGTTAGTACTGCTACTTAACCAACAAGTTACCCAAGTAGACTAGAATCATAAAGATTCTCAAGTGAAATACCAGTAACAAAGGCAAACTACTGCAATAACCCTAAACAATTATCCGGCCCAACAACTTCAGAATCTGCACAACATAACTAAGCAGTGAGAATTCAGAAATTCTCAGTAAGGGTCTTCACTTTACCTGCAAGAAAATTACTAAGGACTCCACATATGAGAACATATGTAACCTGCTGTGAGGTCATATAGCCTGAGCATCTAATATATGCATATACCTAGGTCCCTTGGGACCTTTCCTCTTTTTGGTTGTTGAACTACAAAGCATTGCCTTATCCTTTGGTAAGCTTAGCTTGCCAGCCTAACTAGTGATAAATCACCAGTTTAACCTCTCCCGTTTATGTTGTACAAGGGCGCTATGGTGGGACAATTGCATTCTAGGCCATAAAAACCTTGTAGACTAGGTGCACTAAGGTTTCACCTTACAACCTCATGGCTAAAAGCACGACTAGGCTACCAAGGGTTCTAAACATTTCACCCAAGCTAGTGATACCTAGTTGTGATCATTTGTAAACTAGTTTTCTTGCTTATGGTAGAAGTAACCACAAAAAATTTACAAAACTCAAGAAAATTTCTAGGTCACAGACTTTTGAAAGTCTCGGGAATCCCTGAAATCCTTAGACGCCAATGTACCCTGAGCACCCTCTTAGGTCTCCCCTTCACTTGCCTAGAAAAATTTGAAAAATTCAGCCAACATGCCCGTGGTGATGCATCACCACAGTTGTCAATGAACTATCTATTTTGCGACATTGGCGACATGTTGTGGGAACTGCTGAAGGTTGGCGATGTGTAGCCAATCTACAAAACCCATAAAAAATTTCTAGTTTTGCTGTTATGAACTTTGGACACTTACCAAACATATCAAACATGCTTGGTTTGTTGGGTTTTGGGAGCCAAATAGTGCAGCAGAATTTAACCAAAACCCTCCAGGATCCAAGTGAAACGGGGTAAACCGGGTGTTCAAAAATTTTCATACCTAATTTTTGGTTGAGATCTCTCACTCAACCGTAGAGTCAAATCACAAAACCTGAACAGTTGATATGTTCAAGCTCTCTATGGTATCCACACGAGCCTCTCGAGATCACCACGCTTCCACCATGTCCCAGCAGATGTGTTTCGCTTACGCTCGCAGTGCTAGCTTGCGTCCTCCAAGGAATTGCAAGAGAAGAGTGCGGCTGTCCTTTTGGGAGGCTAGGGCAATGAGACCTGTGAATTTCTCACTAAAAGTTGTATTTATAGTAAGACTCAACTTTCAGGCCTAATGGGTTTCAAAGCCCTAATTGAAAAAGGCTTTAATTTCGGGCTTAATAATGGCTCAACTCTTGGGCCCATTATTAATACAAAATTAAAGTGAAACCATAACCCAAATAATTAGCCCATGCACTCTAATGATCCAAATAGCTCTATGTGTGCGACCCAATAGGCTCTTACCACGTTGGCAATGATCATAAATCACATTTATGATCATAAGCAATGAGCGGTGTCTATCAACACATCATTGCTACCCAAGTGATAAGATTGTCAGTGATTCGACCAAACCTTTATGATCATCATCGATATATGTCATTGTCCCTTTGTCCAAGATATCAAGGCTAAGCATGAGACATGGAATGTGTCACTCTGATATAGCTCAATCTTTGGTTTCTTGATTACTGAGTAGACCAACTTAAACTGATGACATTGATATCGTATATCAACTCATCCGAGCATGGCCATGCATTTTTCTAAGTCTTACTCTATCAAGGGGCCCGAAGATATCACTCCCGTTACATAGGAGGGACAAGTCCCATCTTGATCATACAAATCCCTCCGCATGATATGTGACATACCCAATGACCTCCTTCAAGTTCACTTAGTTACGGGCAATAAAGGAAAGTATCAAAGTATGTGACTCACATGTAGGGAACCTTGATGATATTAGGTCGAAGGACTACATATACCATGATTACTATTAGAATCACTTATGACACTCATATAATGATCCATGTAGTGTTCTCATGGTGGGTCGGTCCAGTACACAAGTTCTCCAAGTTGTACCCATATGTAGACTACATATCTCATATTAGTCTCCACATATGCTAGTCATTATGTATTATTGAAACCCGCTCCACAATAATACTAGACCAGGGATGTTTAAGAATATCATTATTCTAGGGTTACAATTATGTTTATTACATTATGCAAAAACAGAACAACAAACATAGCTGCTGGATTAATGCCTTTATAAAATATCATGACTCAATGTGCAAAAATACAATCATCTCATGATTGGCTTTTTGGGCACGACACTAAGATGGTTAGCGTCCAAATTTCAACACACATGTAAAACATGTTGAATAGATCACAACCAACTATCACAAGGCAATCTACGATGCATTATAACATCATTTCAATCATCACAAACCTCATAGTCGACCATGATTCAACCTTGCTCACTAACTAATGCTATTGCTAGAACTACTTCAATTCATCAAGCAAACTCATTCCAATAGCATTAATTGAACTAAAAAACACAACTCCCTTACCTCAACTTCAAGTAACAAGTTAGAAACAAGTAACTCTTCCTTGGAAATTTAAGTTCTACAAAGCTTCACCTAGTTCCAAGCTACCAAAGGCACAAATTACATAATTTCTACCTTCTAACTAAAACCCAAGCTTCCAAACAATATATAAACATGAGATCAATCAAGAACAAATTAATTACCTCATATCAAAAATAGGGGATGGAAGGAAACATACTTCCAAGCTTCAAAACCATGATTTCATGATTGAAATGAGCTTCCAATGGCCTATATTCTTATGTTAGCTTCTCTTTTCACCAAAAACTCTTAATTTTGAGCTCAATTAGATGAGGAAATGATGGTGTCAAGGATGAACATGGGTTATGGCAGCCATCCCCCGCCTTACAATCTTATAAACTAAGTTTAAAACCCAAGCCACCAAAGTATTAGACATGGAACACTTAAAGCCCCTTCTTTTGGTAACCTTAGTTATTCTTGGTCAAAGTTTGTTTATTTCAACTAAGTTTGGGTTAAAGTTAAAAGTTAGGTTATAATAAATCATTTTAACCACTTGGGCCTCAACCTGACTCGTCAGGATGCAAAATTACCATTTTGCCCCTGAACCTTATGATAGCCAAACGCTATCGCCTCTATCTGGCCGAACTCCCTGCCACAAGAATGGCCAGAAGAAGCTGGCGCTACCCGAGAAAAGGTGTGATCATGCACCTCGGGAGATAGCCGAAGAGCTCCGAGCCCGGCACGCCAGGAAACCCCGAGGACACTACTCGCCCCCCCAAGGTTGTGAACAGATCGCCTTCGGAAAAGCGGCACCAGACATAGCGAGCCGAACATGATATCCCCGAAGGCGGAACTCCCTGAAACTGGGAACCCCCGAACTGAGGGCTTGTTTCCCGAAGAGGCTCTGTCCGTACCAAAGGACGACCTCACCCAGGGACCTCGGGAGTACGGCAGGAGCATTTATGGAAGCATTTAAGGAAGCCTCTGACACATCCATTCACAGACGCCACAATCCGCCTCAAAAGGCGCTCTGCCACGCTGACGCCATCAGAATCACATCATGGCCCATCTCAGCACACGGCTCAAGGCAACCTGCTACCAGCTATCTGTCTCCTACGCCCAGAAATTCAGGAACATCCGACCGAACACGTGTCACGATCTGAACGGGCTAGGCGCTCCTATAAATACCAGGAATTAATACTTGGCAGGAGGCTGGTTGGCAAAAATATGGCTCTCACACTCTGAGAAAATTACCAGGCGAGACTCCTCAGCCCTTTGTGCTATTTTCTCTGCCTTTCTCTCAGCCACCACTGACTTGGGCGTCGAAGGCTCCCCCCCCGGAAAAACACTCCGGGGGCCTCCTAACCATTTGTTTCTGAGCTTTCAGGCACTCCCCTTTGGGCGATCCAATCCACCAGGCGTTCTTCCTCCCAGAAGTCTCTCCTCCAGTCATCATGACTCTGAACGATGAGGCCCCTGGCCATCACCTTATTTAGTGCCTTAACCTTCTCGAAACTTGGTGGACTTAGATAAATTTAGTTATTCTTGCTATGTAATCTTGAATTAAGGTTCTAAACTTCATTTAGAGCACATTACCTTCCTCGAGCATAATTCCCACTAGGGGGGCCATAACAGTTGAGACCCTTTCAGATGTGGGGTTTCCCTCGAAGATGACTGGAGAAAGCCGATCGATTTCATAGACCATTTTGGGATGTCTTCATTCTATCGAGGATGGTAGACATTTGTTTCTGATGTTGGTCATGTACACTTCTGAAGTGGTGTAGAGACATCTCCTAACATTGCTCATTTTTTTTTCCTAGGGTGGTGTTAGGTCCGCTAATAAGAAGGTCTTATGGGAACTAGCCCTTCGGCTATGACATGCTCACTTCAAAAGAACTAAAGTTTTATCTTCAGTCTTTTCACATTGCCCTTCAACCAAAGATCTTAGTCTTTTCAAGGTTGCTTCCTTGCCAGGATAGTCTTATTTTCAACCCAGTATTTACTAGTTTGGACTAAGTTAGACCCTCTACCAATAAAGGCTACTTTAGCAAAGGTTCTCTATTTTTTCTAAAGTTACCTTCTTGGCATAGATGTGTTACTTCAAGCCAAGATTTGGCAATGTTATACCTTCAATAGAGATGTGTTATTCTACCCTTAGGCTTTTTGCTTCTACCATTCGTGAGTGGATCATCTTACCTTTTTAGATGGGTACTGGTGTCACTTCGTTATGCATGTTATAGAGATCTTATCAGATTAAGAAGTGTGCTCGTGTTTCTCATGTTGTGTGACATGTGTCACCCGGTCAATGGCTATGTTTCTCATCCGTTACATTTATTACATCCCTTCGCCTACAGAGGATCATTGTGGCGTCATTTTGCCTGCCTTCTTTGGGCTATATAAACTCATCTCCCATTAAGGGTTCCTTACTTCTTTGCTTTTTGCTTCATCTAACTCTTTAGCTCTACTATTCACTTATGGTGGTGCTCTAGCGATAGAGTGATTTTTGGTAGCTGTTCACGATGGTTTTCTCGAGTCAAATAGGTTGGTATTTTCCAAAGTTTTGTTTTTGCTTTAGTCTTTATCCTCTTATCAATTTTGAGGTAGGGGTTATAGTCACCGAAGATGTCTATCCTGAACATCATAGTCCATCCTGTTCCTAAGAGTTGGAGCTCACTTAACTTTCACCCGAGCTGTGCCGCATCGGAAAAGCTAAATAAGTGGACTTCAAAGTTCTTTCTCCCTTCTTATGCCAAGACTAGGCCCCCTGGTCCTGGCAAACCAAGCTACCTTCCTTGGCATAATGAGGTTGCCATTTTTAGGGCACAACTAAATACAGGTCTTTGGTATTCCCCCTGAAGATGATGAGTGATGATTGCCAATTTCATGGCATAACTGTTAACTAGCTACCACCAAACTCATAGTCTTACTTCAATGCCTTTCTTTGCATGTGTGGGGTCTTCAAGATAGCCCCTCACTTTATTTTTTTCATGCAATATTACAAACTTCATCCCATCCCAAAAGGGGATTTCACTTCTTGCTCCATATGGGATCTAGGAGCTAGAAATTCATTTTCATCTTCGGAACCAAGGATAGCTGATGAAGGTGGCAGAAGAAGTACTTCTTCATGGAGGTAGATGAAAATTTCAAAGTCATGCTTATGAAGTAGGCTTTTGGGAACTTGGTTATCAATGTGATGGACCCATCGAAGTTCCTTTCCATTGAACTAGAGTCCCAGTTCGAGGAGTTCGATAGTCACATTCGGGCAGTAAGTGGTTGGACAGAGAAGGCTTCTTCATGTCCGCTGTACCCTTTTCTAATAAGATGGAACTTCATGATCGAAGAGGTACTTCACAAGACGGGGGTCATCAAAGAGCATGTTACTGATGTGAACGTGCCAAAGTCAGCAATGGATGGAAAGAAGTATTGGCTAGTTATGCTCCTTTAGGCCGAACTCTCCTATTTTTCCCTTGTAAAGAGTAAGCTGCTTTCCAACTTATGTCTTTTTTTATTTTTGGTACTTACACTGACAATTTCCTTATTGCAAAAATGGGCAAAAATTCGTAGCCTTTTACAATAGTTTGTTCCTCAGTCAAGTCGAGAAGGGCGAGTAGAGGAAAATGGCTCCAAAGAGGAAGAATGGGTAGTCTAGACAGTTTTCAGGGGCACCGAAGCCAAAGAAAAACAAAGGATGACTCAGTTCCTCCTCCCCTCAAAGATGCGGCAGAGCTGTAGATCACTCTGCTGAACACATGGATCCTCTGTTAGAAATGTCCATCTTGTCCATTCCTCCTAGCCTTGATGTTATCATGAAGACCTTGGGAATTTCACTAGGTGTAGTTTTGGATGAGGAAGTGCTAGAAAGGCAAAGGTGGAAGGGTAAGGAGATCCCTACTGAGGTCCTTGACATGAATGACTCTAATGGGGGAGATGTCAAAGTCCTACTAGGTTTATCTTTTAGTCATTCATCTATGAATTTTGAAATTTTTGGCATTTTAGATTTTCTAGATGAATTGTTAAGAGACAATGTGGTAAGGGAACTTTGTAGTGATTTTACAGAAGACCAGGCCCAGATAGAGTGGATGATGGACCATGCTTAGAAGCAGACCATTAAGGATTCAAAGATCATTAAAGATAAAGTTCCGAGGGAACCGTTCTGGACTTTCACCAAAGAGATGGACTTGTTTTTGGAGGATTGCCAGAAGATGGTTCCCCAGATGGCAAGGGGTATTATTATAAATGCCACCTTCCAATATCTAACGGACAGTTGCTTGAATCAAGAGATGCTTGCTACTCTGATTTCTGAGCACGCTGCTGAGGTAGTCTTTCTTCCTTTAGCACTTTGAGAAATTTAGGCCTTCAAGTTGCTATTTCTCACATAAAATGTTAGGACCATCCCTTAGTACTTGGCTTAGGCCAAGAATATAGAGAAAACACCAATTAAACATGAGGGACTTGACTGAAAATGAGGATAAGGGAGTAAGTGCAAACCTAAGAAAGTATGGGTTTTAAGTGTACATGAAAAATTAGACTATGATGTCTGTAGCATGAAACAAAGTTTAGCCACCATATTGTACACTTAAACTAGTGCTACAAGTGAAACTATGAAACTTAAACTAACAATTTCGGCCATGCCAATAAGTATAAGGTGTTAGTGTTGTGCCCAAAAAGCCAATCATGAGATGATTGTATTTTTGCACATGGAGTCATGATATTTTATTGAGGCATTAATCCAATAATTACGTTTGTTGTTTTCTTTCTGCGTAAATTAACAAACATAATCATAACCCTAAAATAATGATATTCTTAAATGTCCCTAGTCTAGTATTATTGTGGAGCGGGTTGCAATAATATGTAACGACTAGCATATGTGGAGACTAATATAAGATATGTAGTCTACATATGGGTACAAGTTGGAGAACTTGTGCTCTGGACCGACCCACCATGAGAACACTACATGGATCATTATATGAGTGTCATAAGAGATTCTCATAGTGATCATGGTATATGTAGTCCTTCGACCTAAGATCATCAAGGTTCCCTGCATGTGAGTCACATCCTTTGATACTTTCCTTTGTTGCTCGTAACTGAGTGAACTTGAAGGAGGTCATTGGGTATGTCACATATCATGCGGAGGGATTTGTATGGTCAAGATGGAATTTGTCCCTCCTATTCGGGCCCCTTGATAGAGTGAGACTTAGAAAATGCATGGCCATGCTCGGATGAGTTGATATATGATATCAATGTCATCAGTTTAAGTTGGTCTACTCGGTAATCAAGAAACTGAAGATTGGGCTATACGAGAGTGACACATTCCATGTCTCGTGCTTAGTCTTGATATCTTGGACAAAGGGACAATGGCATATATCAATGATGATCATAAAGGTTTAGTCGAATCATCGACAATCTTGTCACTTGGGTAGCAATGATGTGTTGCTAGACACCGCTCATTTTTATGATCATAAATGTGATTTATGATCATTGCCAACGTGGCAAGAGCCTATTGGGTCACACACATAGAGCTATTTGGATCATTAGAGTGCATGGGCTAATTATTTGGGTTATGGTTTCACTTTAATTTCATATTAATAATGGGCCAAAGAGTTGAACCATTATTAAGCCCAAATGAAATCCTAATTGGATTAGGGCTTTGAAACCCAATAGGCGTGGAAGTTGAGTCTCACTATAAATACAACTTTTAAGTGAGAAATTCACTGGTCTCCTTGCCCTAGCCTCCAAAAAGGATAGCCACACTCTTCTCTTGCAATTCCTTGAAGGACGCAAGCTAGCACTGTGAACGCAAGAGAAACGCATCTACCGGGATGTGGTGGAAGCGTGGTGATCCTGAGAGGCTCGTGTGGATAGCATAGAGAACTTGAACACGTCAACTGTTCAGGTTTTGTGATTCGACTCTACAGTTGAGTGAGAGTTCTCAACCAAAAATTAGGTATGAAAATTTTCGAACACCCGGTTTACCCCATTTCACTTGGATCCTGGAGGGTTTCGATTAAATTCCGCTGCGCTGTTTGGCTCCCAAAACCCATCAGTGGTATCAGAGCTACTACTGAAACCCTAAATCGGGATTGAGTGTTGAATCGCATGATGCTATGTGTTCGGTTGCTTTTCGGCCATGATTAATTAGATTGATTCATGATGCATGAAACCGGAACTCATAATGAACATATGGGATATATGATGAAACGACACAAATTGGTTAATGAGATTAACCCAAAATTGAATGGTATGAGATACCTATATGGATTAGGATTCTTGCAATAGTTCCAAAACCCTAGCTTTGTTCGGATTCGGCCTGTTCGAGCATCGAAAGTAAGGTATTTTTGGTGGCTCGAATGGAGGAGTCTTAGGTGCCTACTTGGTCAAAATACAAGATTTCGGGCTAAGCAATTGTAAGACAATTTTTTGCGCCGGGGGACGCTGCCCCCCACGCCCCCCGCAATAGCGGCTCCCTTTAAGCCCGTTCGCTGGTCGCTCAGTAGAACCACCGCCCATTGACCCGCCAGCGGGACCGCCGTATGTGAAGTGCCACATAAATAAAAACTGGTTAATCAATGCGTGAAAATTGGCATGCATCTTTGTTGAATGAGATTTGCCATGATATGCTGATTGGTGTTTGAAGCATGGTGCATGGTTATAGCCCTTGATTGGTTGTACTTGTAAATACGACCTGCGAGTCGTGCCTTCTCTTATCACTCTCATTGTACATTCTCTTCTCACCTTACTCCCCTCGAATGTAACTCGAGGTTTCTATTATTGATGTAATGATGCATTATGGGATCATCCAAGGTGGTATGTCTAAGGATCATCCAAGGAGGTATGTCCAAGGAGATGACAACAAAAGGGCAACCAAGAAAGGAAGAGAAGAAGCTTGTGAAGACTCTTTTTCTTTTCTTAGGCTTTTATGATATTCCCATTGGCTTGAGAATATCGCATAGTTTGGGCTATAACCATGTCACGTTTACTTTCTTGAACGCATGAGATGCATGTTTTATATTTGTATGTGATGCATGTATAAGATAACTGGACATAACAAATTGGTGAGATCAAACAAAAAAATCCCTCAAACAAATATTAAGTCATAAATGTGATGCCTTCTAAATGTTGGCACTCATCAAGACTTTGATCAACATTAGGTGGGTTTGCCAAAGCAAAGCACCTATGTTCATCTTGGTAAGGCGCGATGGGATAATAGTGATATCCAAATTGCTAACTTTGGGTCTGACTTAACTAAGTCATCCTAATAGGATTAGGGACTTAGAGGCATAGAGTTGGGCTTAAGCTCATGAGATGAGCTTGGACAAGTGTTGTTCACCCAACTATCCAAGAGTTGCATAAGATGCAATTGGCAAAGAGTTGCCTACCTAAATAGCTGTAACTTGAGAGAAAAGCCAAAGCTGACTCAGGTTGTGGTCAAATATGGATCTTGGCCCACTAGAATACCTTAGCGCCGAGGTGTTCCAAAATAATATCGAGGGTTATTATTTTGAGGAAAATAGTGGGAGTATCGTTTAATAAAAGTCCTTATTAAATGAATTAAAATACATGACTCTTACACTGCATATTTACTGTTGTAGATAACCATGGCACAAAACACATCGACACTTTCGTTGCGATCGATCCTTGAGAAGGAAAAACTGAATGGGACCAACTTTCTCAAATGGTACCGAAACTTGAGGATAGTCCTCAAACAAGAGAGAAAGGCTTATGTCCTAGAGCAGCCCATTCCGAATGAGCCTGCTGCCACTGCTCCAAGAGCTGAAAGGGATGCTCACAAGAGGCATTCTGATGATGCTTTGGATGTTGCATGCCTCATGCTTATTACCATGGAATCTGAGCTTCAGAAGCAACATGAGAACATGGGGGCGTTCGATATGATCGAACATCTCAAAATGCTTTTCCAAGAGCAAGCTAGGCATGAGAGGTTTGAGACCTCTAAGGCATTGTTTCAGTGCAAGATGTCTGAGGGAAGTCCCGTGGGTCCTCATGTGCTCAAGATGATTGGGTACATTGAGAATCTTGAGAATTTGGGATTTGCTCCTCAAAAAGAGTTGGCTATCGATGTAGTCTTGCAATCGTTGCCTGAAAGCTACAGTCAGTTCGTCATGAACTATAACATGAACGACCTTGACAAGTCCCTTCCTGAATTACTCAACATGTTGAGAACTGCTGAGCAAAACCTTAAGAAGGCTAAGCCCATTTTTATGGTTCAAAAGGGCAAGGGAAAGGGAAAAGCCAACAAGAAGAAGGATAAAAGTTAATGGAAAGTCCAATGCTAGTTCTTCTTCAGCTGCACTGAAACCAAAGGGTGGTGTGGCAAAGGAAGGGGAGTGCTTCCATTGTAAGCAACCTGGACACTGGAAGCGCAACTGCAAGCTCTATCTTGAAGAACTTGCTAAGGAAAAGGGAAGTAAGACTTCCACTTCAGGTATTTTTGTTATAGAGGCTAACTTTTCTACTTCCTCATCTTGGGTATTGGATACTGGATGTGGATCTCACATTTGTGCAAATGTGCAGGATCTAAGTAGAAGTAGAAGATTGGCCCGAGGTGAAGTGGACCTACGTGTTGGAAATGGAGCAAGGGTTGCTGCCTTAGCCGTAGGGACTTATGTTCTCACTTTACCTAGTGGATTAGTTTTAGAATTAGACAACTGCTACTTTGTGCCTACTATTAGTAGAAATTTGATTTCTGTTTCTTGTTTGGACAAGAAAGGTTTTTCATTTATAATAAAGGACAAATGTTGTTCTATTTATTTGAATGAAATCTTTTATGGTAGTGCTCAACTTAGCAATGGGTTGTATGTTCTAGACCTCGAAGATCCAATCTATAATGTGAATACCAAGAAGGTCAGATTAAATGATTCAAACCCGACCTATCTCTGGCACTGTCGCTTGGGCCATATAAATGAGACCCGCATATCCAAGCTCCATAAGGATGGACTCTTGGACTCATTTGATTTTGAATCATATGAGACATGTGAGTCATGTTTGTTGGGCAAGATGACCAAAGCCCCATTCACAGGGCAAAGTGAAAGGGCTAATGACTTACTAGGACTCATACATAGTGATGTATGTGGCCCTATGTCTACACAAGCTAGAGGAGGTTTCCAATACTTCATTACTTTCACTGATGACTTTAGCAGATATGGCTATGTGTATCTTATGAGACACAAGTCAGAATCCTTTGAAAAGTTCAAAGAATTCAAGAATGAAGTAGAGAATCAACTCGAGAAGAGTATCAAAGTGCTTTGATCAGATCGAGGTGGAGAGTACTTGGATCGAGAATTCCTTGACTATCTGAAGGAGTGTGGTATAGTATCACAACTCACTCCACCAGGTACACCTCAATGGAATGGTGTATCTGAAAGGAGAAATCGAACTCTGTTAGACATGGTTCGCTCTATGATGAGTCAAGCTGACCTTCCAAACTCCTTTTGGGGACATGCTCTAGAGACAGCCGCTTTTACACTAAACCGAGTTCCATCTAAATCGGTTCAAAAGACACCATATGAGATATGGAGTGGGAGGCGTCCCAATTTGTCTTTTATGAAGATTTGGGGCTGTGACGCTTATGTGAAACGTCAATCCTCTGACAAACTAGGGCCCAAATCTCAAAAATGCCTTTTTGTTGGGTATCCCAAAGAAACAAAGGGTTACTATTTCTACAATCCTTCTGAGCAAAAAGTGTTTGTTGCTCGAACTGGTGTCTTTTTAGAGAAAGAGTTTATCTCTAAAGAAACTAGTGGGAGGAAAGTAGAACTTGAAGAAATTCAAGAACAACAAGGAGACATCGAACCTGAAATGGAACCTGAACAGACACCACAAGATGTTGTGGTTCAAGAGTCTGTTCCTGTAGCACAGAGCCCACGTAGGTCTGGTAGGATTCGGCGTGAGCCTGAGAGATATGGATTTCTCATGACTCACACTGGTGATGTGATGCTCATGGATCAGGATGAGCCCACAACCTACCAACAAGCTATGTCGGGGCCTGACTCTGAGAAGTGGCTAGTGGCCATGAAATCCGAGATGGAATCCATGTATGAAAACCAAGTATGGACTTTGGTTGACCCACCTGAAGGGGTAAAACCCATAGGGTGCAAATGGGTTTTCAAGAAGAAAACTGACATGGATGGTAATGTGATTACCTTTAAGGGACGATTGGTTGCAAAAGGTTTCAAGCAAATTCATGGTATTGACTATGATGAAACTTTTTCACCAGTTGCTATGCTTAAATCCATCCAAATTTTGTTTGCTATTGCTGCACACTATGATTATGAGATATGGCAAATGGATGTCAAAACTGCATTCCTAAATGGAAAGCTACTTGAGGATGTGTACATGACACAACCTGAGGGTTTTGTCACTCCTGAGAATGCCAATAAAGTGTGCAAGTTGCAAAGGTCCATTTATGGACTGAAGCAAGCTTCTCGAAGTTGGAATCTTCATTTTGATGATGCAATCAAAGAGTTTGGTTTTATCAAAAATGAAGATGAACCTTGTGTCTACAAGAAGGTTAGTGGGAGCGCTATTGTCTTCTTGGTGTTGTATGTAGATGACATACTACTCATCGGGAATGACATTCCTGAGCTACAGTCTGTGAAGACTTGGCTAGGGAAATGTTTCTCTATGAAGGACTTGGGTGAAGCAGCCTATGTGTTAGGCATCAGGATCTATAGAGATAGATCTAGAAAGCTTCTTGGCCTAAGTCAAAGTACATATATTGACAAGGTGCTAAAGAGGTTTAGCATGCAAGATTCCAAGAAAGGATTCTTGCCCATGTCACATGGTATCACTCTTTCTAGATCTCAGTGTCCGAGTACACCTGAGGAGAGAGAGCGCATGAGTAAGATTCCATATGCCTCAGCAATTGGATCTATCATGTATGCCATGATATGTACTCATCCCGATGTCTCATATGCTTTGAGCATGACGAGTAGGTACCAATCAAACCCCGGTGAGAGTCACTGGACAGCTGTTAAGAACATCCTTAAGTACTTACGAAGGACTAAGGATGCATTCTTGGTCTTTGGAGGTGAAGATGAGCTCGTTGTAAGGGGTTACACCGATGCAAGCTTCCAATCCGATAAGGATGATTTTAGATCGCAATCTGGTTATGTGTTTTGTATTGGTGGTGGTGCTGTGAGCTGGAAGAGTTCAAAGCAAGAGACAGTAGCTGACTCTACAACAGAATCTGAGTACATTGCCGCCTCTGATGCTACGAAGGAGGCAGTTTGGATCAAGAAGTTCATCACTGAACTTGGAGTGGTTCCAAGCATTACCGACCCGATAGAGCTCTATTGTGACAACAATGGAGCAATCGCACAGGCTAAGGAACCTCGATCTCACCAGTGATCCAAACACATACTCCGACGCTATCATCTCATCAGGGAGATCATCGAGAGGGGTGATGTAAGGATATGCAGGACTTCGACAGATAGCAACATTGCTGATCCACTGACAAAGCCCCTTACGCAGCAGAAGCATGATAGCCATTCTAGGTCCATCGGTATTAGATACATGGATGATTGGCTTTTAGTGCAAGTGGGAGATTGTTAGTGTTGTGCCCAAAAAGCCAATCATGAGATGATTGTATTTTTTGCACATTGAGTCATGATATTTTATTAAGGCATTAATCCAGCAATTATGTTTGTTGTTTTGTTTCTGCGTAACTTAACAAACATAATTGTAACCCTAGAATAATGATATTCTTAAACGTCCCTAGTCTAGTATTATTGTGGAGCGGGTTGCAATAATACATAACGACTAGCATATGTGGAGACTAATATGAGATATGTAGTCTACATATGGGTACAAGTTGGAGAACTTGTGTACTGGACCGACCCACCATGAGAACACTACATGGATCGTTATATGAGTGTCATAAGTGATTCTCATAGTGATCATGGTATATGTAGTCCTTCGACCTAAGATCATCAAGGTTCCCTACATGTGAGTCACATACTTTGATACTTTCCTTTGTTGCTCGTAACTGAGTGAACTTGAAGGAGGTCATTGGGTATGTCACATATCATGCGGAGGGATTTGTATGATCAAGATGGGATTTGTCCTTCCTATGTAACAGGAGTGATATCTTCGGGCCCCTTGATAGAGTGAGACTTAGAAAATGCATGGCCATGCTCGGATGAGTTGATATATGATATCAATGTCATCAGTTTAAGTTGGTCTACTCAGTAATCAAGAAACCAAAGATTGGGCTATACGAGAGTGACACATTCCATGTCTCGTGCTTAGTCTTGATATCTTGGACAAAGGGAAAATGGCATATATCAATGATGATCATAAAGGTTTAGTCGAATCATCGACAATCTTGTCACTTGGGTAGCAATGATGTGTTGCTAGACACCGCTCATTGCTTATGATCATAAATGTGATTTATGATCATTGCCAACATGGCAAGAGCCTATTGGGTCGCACACATAGAGCTATTTGGATCATTAGAGTGCATGGGCTAATTATTTGGGTTATGGTTTCACTTTAGTTTTGTGTTAATAATGGGCCAAAGAGTTGAACCATTATTAAGCCCGAAATTAAATCCTAATTGGATTAGGGCTTTGAAACCCAATAGGCGTGGAAGTTGAGTCTCACTATAAATACAACTTTTAAGTGAGAAATTCGCAGGTCTCCTTGCCCTAGCCTCCAAAAAGGATAGCCACACTCTTCTCTTGCAATTCCTTGGAGGACGCAAGCTAGCACTGTGAACGTAAGAGAAACGCATCTACCGGGACGTGGTGGAAGCGTGGTGATCCCGAGAGGCTCGTGTGGATAGCATAGAGAGCCTGAACACGTCAATTGTTCAGGTTTTGTGATTCGACTCTACAGTTGAGTGAGAGATCTCAACCGAAAATTAGGTATGAAAATTTTTGAACACCCGGTTTACCCCGTTTCACTTGGATCCTGGAGGGTTTCGGTTAAATTCTACTGCGCTGTGTGGCTCCCGAAACCCATCATAAGGAAAAGTGGAGAATTAGACAAAATTTTGGTGACTTTTGATGGCCGGTCATGTTATGTCACCCAGCAAGATTTATGCCATCAATTGCTTGGTTTAATTAATTAGTAAATATCTTCTTAATTGGCTGAAATATGAATGAGATAATGGCCATTTTCAGCCATTTTGATTAATGCTTGGCAATGTAGGCCATGAATCAAGATTAATGCCAAAATTAACATTTTTTTTAGTGACTAAAAGGAAGCCATGGAGTCTTGAAGGGCTAAACAAACCATGGAAACTAGTTTAAGGCTAAGTGGAGCACTACACCAATTTCTTGGACATTTGTCCATGGCCGGCTGCCAAGTCTCCCATTAAGGAATTAAACAAGTGTTTTCGGCCCTTAAGTGAGTTTACTTTGTTGGCCGAAACACTGAAATGTTCTAAAGGGCTTTGTATGTTCATGGTGCTCTTGAAGAGTTGCTTCCGAATTGATGCCCATTTGCAAGCAATTAAAGCTTGAAAGCAAGAATCAAGCTAAGTCTACTTAGTTTCGGCATTAGGCGACCAAGAAGCTCAAGATGAAGTTGAATTTTTGAAGAGTGCAAGGCTAGCTGGGAGTTGTTCAAGCTCAAATTAGAGGTATAGCTTCATAAACTTGTTTTCTTGGTAATAATCCATGATGAAGTGACTATAATAGCTAATTGAAGGCCTTGTTGTGTTAGGCAACTTAGTTGATTTTGGCCTTAGATACTCAAGCTCAACCGAGAACTCAAGCTTTGTGTTGTTGAGGTAGGATTCATGTTTTACTTGCTTGCTTGGTAATTATTCCATGAACAAGTAATTATGAGTAGATAAGTGATAGTCGATGTGTGCTATGCGATCTTAGTTACTTGATGGGCATATTGAGTGAACTTTCGGGTTCAAATGGAAATGGTGAACTTTCGGGTTCATGGATGAATTTCCTAGTGAATCTGAGTAATGGCAAGCACCTAGAGTTCTTAGCAAGTTAGGCCAACTTACTAATGAACTTGGAGCTCTAGAGGTATGGTGGTCATTTGAAGTGCTTGAAGTGCAAATGTGGAATTTGGTGCTTGCTAGTGGTTTCGGCCTATGGTGAAGTTATGGTGTGTGTGTGAGTTGTGTGCTTGATTGTTTGTTTGTGTGTGCTAACAAATTGTAGATAGCTTAGTTATGCTTCATATGTCTCGGCTACTATATGTGTATATTGTGTTTTTGTGTTTTCCATGTTTTCTTGCAGGACAAGTATGCTATGGAGGTTATGTCTTGGACTTAACTAAATAAACCAAGTATCGTTGTTTGTGAATCCTACTGAGTAATTGTTACTCATTGCCCATATATATTTCTTGTTTTAGGAAAGAATATTCAGCTTGAGTAGTTTTGCTTGAGTTGCTTGTTAGTGTGCTAGGTAGTACACTTATTGCTCAAGGTATGTGCCAACTCAATCTTGGCTTGAATATTTGCAATTACAAGTCTTATGGTTTAGGGCCAAAACTTATGCTCTAAGTTTTGCAGGCTTGAGTAGTTTGTGGGACACGTCTAGGTGCAGGATGGATGTGTGGACCATGGCTCTAATTGTAGTGTTCACATTCATGACCATAAATATGGTCATTGGGCTGGTGCTTCAGTGTGTGCTACTGTATTGCAGACTTAGGTATCTTCTCGGGGAGTATGGGAACTTGGCTTGTAAAACTTAACCTTGGCTAGATTTTTGACTTGTAGCATCCTTGGAATGCTTCCAAGCTAGTGATGCTTGTACTTAGGCTATTTTGTGTATATATGTAGCCTTGGTTGTACATGGTTTTGTAAGTACATATGTTGGATGCTTATCTGCCAAGTTATGTTAAGTTTATGAGCTCATGGTTATGTTTCTTTATGTTTCATGCAAGAAACCTCTTGAGTTACCTTGTTTGGCCGAATATACATATGCATGGGAACCTTGATTTTCAAAACTACACAGATGTGGGCTTCTTGGTTGTCATTCATGAAAGTAGCACACTTGATGAGCACACATCCTAACACTTAACTGATTAAGTGTATGCCTTGCTTGTATTGCAAGTTACTGATTTACAGCCTTGCCTTGTGTTGCAAGTTAGTGGTTGGGCCTTACCTAGGCTGTAGGTAACTATTCTAAATAACTCATAAGCCTCCTAGGGCACCCTCCCAGCTCTCAGCTTAAGAAAATAAGACTTAAAACTATCTAACAAGCAATAACCAAAATAAAATGTAGTTAATAATACTTGAACATAAGAGTATCTGAATAACTCTTGGGTAGAAATGGTGAGTCGCACTGAGAGTGTACAGGCTGGGGCCTGTGTGGGATGTGACATAAAGCCTTCTTTTCTTGTAGTTGCTTACTTATAGAGGCTACCATCAGGCCTGAGCATTAAAGCAACCATCCATCTAAGGTAAGTATGGTGAGCTCAATAAGATTGCCAAAGACTACTTAGCCAAGCTTCATCAGGAGGTGATGGAAAGCCAAAGGGGACTCCTCGAGGAGTGTTTTTCTAAAATACCTAATGTTGAGGTGAAGCTGGTAGAGCAGAGTTCATTGAGGGAGGTTCTTTGGAAGGAGAAGGAGGAGGCCATTGCTGATTTGACTGAGGCCTTAGAAATCAATGCTGAACTCATTGCCAAGGTTGGTTAGTGGAAGAAGTGGAAGAAGAATAAGAAGGATAAGGAGAAAGAAATGGAGGTTCTGAAGAAAGAACTTAAAGATCTGAAGGTGGAGAAAGCCAAGTCAAACGAGGCAATGAAGTCTTCATTTCAAGATGGTTTTTACCTTCCTCACCATTAGATTCTTTCACATTTTTTAGACCTTGATGTCTCCTTCCTCAAAGCCCTTTACATCCCTGACAGACCTACTTTGACATGGTCAAGGAGGGATTTTTTCAATTTTCTTGAGCATCCTCCTATGGGCGAAGATGTTGAAGATGATGATGATCAGGATGATGCCAAGGATGCTGGAGCTGAGGAGCATGAAGATAGGGCCCCTGCACCACACTTGTCTTGTTTTTTTTTTTTTTGCACTTCTTCCTTTGTACTTTGTCTTTTTAAATGGAATACCTTTATTCTTTGAAATTTTGACTAAGTCCACCAGCGGTATGATATTTGAAGTTATTTTAGTAGCCTTCAACATACCAATTACTTTGGCTAGCCTCATTTTCTCACAAAGCCTTTTCCCTATTTTTGAGAAATGACTAACTCTCTTTAATTATTTACTTAGCTTAATCACCAGTTTCGGCTAAATTACCAACTTTGGTACTTCAGAGCTCAGCCATGAAGTACGTTTTGAAGGATCTTCGTACCTTCACAGCTTCCTTAGGCTCCTCAGCTAGGGGCAAACTAATCAGATATTCCTTTATAGAGTCTTTCCAGCCCATGTTTGGTGTATTGAGTATGATTATGGCTATGCTCGGGTGATCAAGTACCTCGGTGAACTATTTTGAATTAGCCAATATGTCTGCTTCAATGTTCTCTTTCTGAGCAACCTTTTCTATCTTTACCTTGTCAAAATGTTAGATCAATTTTTTGATGAGGTCATGGCATTTTGCTAGGCTGGGATCCTTGGCACCATATTCCTCGGTTGTCTGCCAAACCAGCAACTGTGAGTCACTGTAAGCCTTCAGATTTTTTGCACCAACTCTTTTTGCCAATTGTAATCCTGCTATGAGGGCTTCGTATTTGGTGATATTGTTGGTGACTTAGAATCTGAACTTGATAGCTTTCAACACTTCCATTCCTTCGAGGTCTCAGAGTATTATGCCAGCTTCCTAGAGTTCTGATCCTAAAGTGCCATCTACAAACAGTGCCCATTCAAGCTCCTTATCACTGTGGCCATTGAGGTTATCCTTGTTCTTGGGCAATTCAGCGATAAAATTTGCTAAAGCCTTTCCTTTTGTAGCCTTTCTCACTTCATACGTGATGTCATACTTGTCGAGCTCGATACACCACTTTGGCAATCGGCCTGAATGGTCCACCTTCTTCATGATATCTCAAAGGGGTAGGTTACTTTTTACTGTGATGGGATGTCCTTGGAAATAAGGCCAGCGCCTTCTACTTGCCATGACTAAGGCGTAGATGGCTTTTTACAATAGTGGGTACCTAACTTTGGCACCATGCAAAGACTTGTTGGTGTAATATACAAGCTACTACTTTCCTCTTTCTTCTTCCCTCACTAGTACCAAACTTACTCCTTTCTCCGTAACTGTGAGTTCGAGAATGAGAGGTTCTCCCTCCCTTGCTTACCATAGGGTCGGCAAGTGGGTTAAGTTCTTTTTGAGTTCATCCTAAGCCTTTTGGCAATCTTCACTCCAAGGGTGTTCTTCAGAATCGGGGTTACCTTCATTTTTGGTTGCTTTGGTGCGCACTTTAAAGAATGGTCGGCACTGATCTCCGTGTCTGGAGATGAATCTGCTAAAGGCCATTACATCATATCTTTGGCTACAGAGACTTAAATCCAGAAATTCCAAATCCCAGTTAACCCTCTTGATGTCCTCTAGGTGTGGTCAAAATTTCATACCAAGATTTATTCTACACAGGGAGATATTAAACTTTAGGTTTAGAGTTGAAATTCTGGCAACTTTTGGACCATTTTGCCCATACAATTTTTCCAAACCATGCAAACACTTCATTCATAAGGGGAAAGCCCTCCAAGGCTATCCCATATATTTCCATTACACATAGGAATTACATTCCCTTTCTTTTAATAACTTTATGTGGGCAAAACAGAATTTACAAGTAAGCAGCCCATCATTCACACTTAGGCAGCTTTGCACCACATCACTTACATAGCCAAAACATTACTCAAATGTTCACATACTTGTCTCATTTTACATACACTGCATGTACATGAATACATGCACTACAATATGGTCTTAACTCAGCTAAATACGCACCCTAGGTTACAGGAGGTCCTGAGACACAATCGACTCCAAAACAGGATGCTGGACAGCTGCTGCACAACACAATAAGTGCCACCATTAAAATACCAAATGTGCTCCTAAAATCACCAAACTTTCCAGATCATAACTAGACATATGGAGGTTCATCTACCTGAAATTTCAGATTA
Organism: Aquilaria sinensis; assembly: GCA_005392925.1. Taxonomy (NCBI): domain Eukaryota; kingdom Viridiplantae; phylum Streptophyta; class Magnoliopsida; order Malvales; family Thymelaeaceae; genus Aquilaria; species Aquilaria sinensis. The sequence continues at coordinate 51,524 of SMDT01000260.1, read as the reverse complement.
AAAATCAAACTGAAAAGGTTATTTTGAAGGTGATCTTTCAGCTGGACTTGAAATGACAGAATTGAGGGGAGTAAGTTTCATTGAGAAACTTAGTAAGGGTAGCACTTGGATTCAATAGGCAATGTAAACATCATTAAAATCTACATCCAAAGACACTAAAACAAAAAAACCCCAATGCATATATACAAGATATAGCAACCAAATGCAGCAGCCAAACACAAACAACAAACACATGAAATGTGGCAGCAACATATACCATTGGTTAGTCCATAAAACATGCAGTAAACATAAATAACTCGCTATGGCAGCCCTCCTCAAGCTAATGATTGGTCTTAGGAGTATTTTAACAGTATCTAGTACTAACCTCGCACTCTAGAAACCCTCATTTTACTGCCATCTTTGTGCACTTCACACTGGGTCACAAAACCTTCAATAAATGCACTCCCCTCACTAAGCTTGGTTCATCAAAATCATGGCTCTCTTCCAGGCTTAGCCCTACCTCCATGGATGTTTGAAAATTGCAGAAAATAGTCCATGGGAGCAAGAGAACCCTTACCAAAGTGGGTAGGCCGAAAATCAAGCTTGATCCTTGAAGTATCGAAGAAATACCTCTAGTTTGCTTCCAATTGCTTCCTTTTGCCTTCAATTTCAACCAATTGCAAGTTTGAAGGTGTGGTGGCTATGGAGGAAGTATGGCTTTGTTTTTGGGCTGGGGGAGGATGAAAATGAGAGAGGGATAAGTGATTTGATGACTTAAATGGCCTTAAATTAGCTTAAGGGCACAAAACACACTTAACAAGCTTAACCTTGCTTGATGTCATACTCTTTCTCACTAATTATAGTTTCTTTGTCTTAAAGCCATTGGTACACATGTGCCCAACATTTTTTACTAATTATCACATTTTGGTTGCCTCCCCCATGGTGGGGTAACCCCCAATTCCACCCTTAGACTTAAGTCAAAAGCTTAAACAGCTTAAGGTTTAGACTAGGACATTTAGGTGCTTATTGCCTTTAGTGTTTCCTTTTTCCAAGCTTGTCTTCCATGAGTAATTTGGTTGGTCCTCCAATAGCACTTTCATACCATTTATAACCTTCTCATAACTCTCCAAGTCTCTTTCATGAGAGTTTTACAATTGAGTACCCGAATTTCCAAAACCTTACAAAAAAGTCCATAGGTTGCTTGACAAACAAGCAATCCTTAAGGCTTTTCTTGGGGGCCAAGTTACGAACTTCGAACACTTTTAATGAGGTGTTGATCATGCCTTTTACCCCCCACACTTCAATCACTATGGTGAGAATTACACAATATAATTGTTTTTAGACATTATGACACACTTGTAATTCTCCCATTTTGTGAGGTGGTAACATCTCTTCTGGGCATGTGTTCAAGGAGTAAGCAAATAGATTTTTGTTCATTAATAGAAGGGATACAAGTTTTTCCTTGTCAACTCTGCCCAGTTTTTTCCCAACTTGGGTACTTCGGCCAGGGACTAGTTCTATATCCTCCGTTTCTATTTTTTCAACATCACCCTTTTCCCTTTCTATTTCATCTTCACCAATCATGCTTTTGTCCCCTGAAGTATGTATGTGGACTTTGGCCGGATTCTACCTTGCTTTGACAAACACTTTACTAACTTCGGCTTGGTTGATGAATATTTCTGCGTCACCCTCCTTTGCCTCGAACGTGACAAGTAGGTATTTCACATCTGCTTGGACGTAAAGGTTGCATTGTGTCTGTCTTCTGAGGATGGCATTGTACGAAGATTGGGCATCTGTGACGATGAACCTCATCATAGTGGAAGCAAAGAGTTTTTACATGGTCTGCACCAAGGTACCCCTCAACATCAATGACAGGTCAATCCGTCCAATCATAGGAGTTCCGAGGTAGCTAGCTAGCAAACCAAACTCATATACCCAAAGGTAAACTAAAGCCCTACAACAATCTAAGCTTATTTAGCATACAAGCCATCACCTAGATTGCCTAATACTTACTTGAACATGGAAATCAACCAAAATTAAGATGAGTATAAACAATCCCTTACCAACTCTTACCCCCTTAGCTCTCAGCCAAGCTTCCAACCTCAAGAACTCAAGCTTGGGTTTGATCTCCATGGTCACTAATGGCCGAAATCCACCCTAGTGTGCTTGATTCTTCAATTGTAACATAATTCACTCTCAATTCTCCAAGAACCCAGCCCTCAAACCTCAAGAACACTGATTGACCTCTATAAAGAGTTCCTTGACCTGAAAATGAGTGTTTTGGCCAAGTGGAGGCATGCAAATCTGGTTAGGTACCACATGGCACTAAAATTTGCCTAAATTCTAGTCTCGACAAGCTTACATTCTTTCATGGCGCTATGTACTCCTCTCACAACAAATTCCTTTAATTTTAGCACCCAAATTTACTTGTACAAATGAGCCCTCACATTTACAAATTAACCACTATGGTCTTAAGTCTTTCAAATGTTCATCCAAGTACACTTGGTAGACATGCCTTTGGCACATTCACATGTGCCTTCTAGGTTCACTTCATGTATCACTTAAGCCTTGCACATGGCTTGTTTTTCCTCTTAAATTTTGCTTAGGCTTACCATCAAAAAGTGGATTACGATAGACATTTTTTTCTTGGTGAGTAACTTTAATGTCGAGGTGAGAGAGACTTCTTTGGTGGGGAAGGCCTTCGGTGGAGGGAGGTCTTTGGCTCTTTAGATCTAGACCTCGCCACGTACCACCCCTGAGATAGAGGGTTCTCTATTGAAGACTTCCCATGGAAACTCCTATTTAAGGAACTCTGGTGGGATGATTAGCACCCTTTCTCTAGGTGAACCTCAAGAGAGGGCATCCTTGCATGAGAACGTGCACGCGACCATCTTTGGTTGAGTTACTACATCATTACGGCCATTATGGAGCACTAGAATTCACACGGGAAGCCTATAGTGACTGTTAAAGGATGTTCGTCCTCCAGAAGGGAAGGCTCTGAGGGTGCTTGGTCATCTGTTAGCTGAGGCTAAAGCACGGACTAAGACTTTAGAATGGCCTTATCCTTGGAATGCTGAGTCTTCACGATGGCAACCTAGGAGATGTCTCCCATAAATGACACCAAATGATGCTCTAGCACATCTTTGATGACACGACCCCTCATGGGCCTGCCCAGGAAGCCTATGGGAACTTGTCCCATGCTAGTTGCAATTGGCTAACTGATTATGTGTGCACTAGTTAAAACCTTCATGCTTCTAGTTGTTTAATCCTATTATGCAATCATGCATGGATTTATGCTTTGACTTAATCAATAAAATAAAGAAATAATACTTAAACCATTGCCATGGCATAATTTAATAAAACAATATCAAAACTGTCAAAGCATTCAAAGCAATTAAGTGGAATTAACTACACATAACCAATTGTGTGCAAGCATTCAAACAAGAGTAGACTATGCTCACACCCAAGAGTGACTCTAGAGTAACATTACTCAACATGACCATTGGAGGCAAACTAGTGCATTAAAGCTATACACTGAATGACTGTATTGAGATCTGAGACTAAGCTTTCATCTTTGAGCAAACTCCCAGTGGCAAGCTTCGTAAGCTCTCCTTTGTACTTTACTAGCCTCTATAGGCCAAAAAGACAACTGTTGTTAGTACTATAACTTAACCAACAAGCAACCTATAAACTAGAATCATGAAAATTCAAATAAACTAAATACCTGCTCACAAGCCTAGCTCAACAACCCTCAACGGTTGCTGGCTCAACAACACCTAAATTTGCACAACAAAAAGTAAGGGAGTGAGAATCCGAGATTCTTGGTAAGGGGTCTTCAACGTACCTGCAAGAAAATCCTGAGGACTCCACATATGAGAATATATGTAACCTGCTGCGTGTACATACAGCCTGAGGGTCTGATATATGTACATATAACAAGGTCCCTTGAGACCTCTCCTCATCCTAGTCCTCCTCACGTGGTGTCACTCTGTGCTAGAGAGTTCTGGCCACTAACTCGCTCCTAGCAAGCCGTAGCTTACTGACTGACGCAATAATGTAGCCTTCCCTTAGTTGTTGTTATGCAGGTGAACATGGTGGATGCTCTACACTGTACTGTAAGAAATCCAGTGGGTGTACTAGGCCTCCACATAGTGCCTCAAGTCCTTAGACTTGACTAGGTCACTTGTGTACTAAGCCTCCACCCAATTAACCTACCAAGGATGCGCTAGGCTTTCACTTGTACCTCAAGGCACGGCTTGGCTAGGCAACAGGTGCACTAAGCGTTCATCCATGGTGCTCCCCTATCCACCATTACTTGGTTGACACTAGTGGAGTAGCAATGATCATTGTTGGACTCATTTACTAGGTTCCTCGGGATCTCAACTAGGTGCAATAAGGTTTCACCTTACAACCTCGTGGCTAACGGCACGACTAGGTCGCCAAGGGTTCTAAAACTTTCACCCATGAGACCTTGTAGACTAGGTGCAGTAAGGTTTCCACATTGAAGCCTTAAATCCAAAGTCTTAACTACGCTTTTAATGGTAGTAAACCTTGCACCCAACTAATGGTGCTCATTGTGGCCATATTTGCCTTTAAAAATTTCCTCCATTTTGAGTTAAAATCACCTTAAAACTGGGCCATTTTAAGTGTTTTTAAAGCATGTTGGTGATAGTACTCCCTCTTCGCTTTGCATGGAATCTTGAATCACCTCAATCGGACACCCGAGCGAAAAGTTATGCTGAAAAACAAAATCAGGTGTCAAATGCTGTCTTGGCCATGCGTCACCATAGTTGTCAACGTTCTGTTAATTTTTTTAGGCCTTGGCGATGCATCATGGGAACTCATCGGGATTGGTGGCACGTTGCCAAACCTGTAAAATGCCTAGAAAATCTCCAGTTTTACTGCTATGAACTTTGAACACTCTCCAAACATATCAAACATGCATGGCTAGCCTTCAAACTTCACATACGTGTAGTACACATTGCATAGACCACAATGCACCATTCAAACCAATCTTATGGTGTCCATAAACACCACACAAATCCTTCAAAAGTTCCTAGTCCAACATGTTCATTACCATCCACTAACTAATGCCATTCACGAAATTACTTGAATTTAACAAGCAAACAAGCTAGGAAGGGCATCAATTATGCTTGAATCATAAATCCCTTACCTCAACTCCAAGTAACAAGAAAGAATCAATCTCTTTTCCAATCAACTAAGCTCACCAAAGTATCACCTAAGTTCCAATCAAACACATAGACACTAAACATCAAAACCTTGCTTCCTAACCAAAACCAAGCTTCTAAACATCTAATAAACAAGAATTCATCAAGAACTCAAGTGTTACCTCGAATAAAAAACAAGGGATAGTGGAAAGCTTGGTTCCAAGCTCCAAAAACTTGAAATCATGCTTGAAACAAGCTTTCCATAGCTTGTATATCCTTGGTGGCCTCCATTTCCATGAAAATCTCTTGATTTTGAGGTTGAATTGATGGAGAATTGGTAAAGAGAAGGGGGAGCTCGGGTTGAATCGTGAAAATGGCAGCCCTCCCCTTTCTTTACCAACTTATAGGCTCATTTAACCCCAAGCCACCAAACTACTTAAAAAGTTACAATTAAGTCCCCTTCATTTGGTAACCTAGCCATTCTTGATTCATTCTATTTTATTTTTTCAAGTTTGGGTTAAGGTTGAAAGTTAAGTTATAAAAACTCATTTTAAAACACTATGGACTTATTCCAGCTATTCAGAATGCAAAATTAGGATTTTACCCCTGAACCTCGTTTAGTGCCTTTACTTCCTCGGAACTTATTGAACTTTGATAAACTTGCCTATTCTTGCTATGTAAACTTGAAATTAGGTTCTCAACTAGCTTTCCGGTAAGACAGCTATAACATTTGATGTAGGACATGTTCCACCTCTAGTAGGACTTCACCTAAATGGTATCCGTAGCACTTGAAGTATAAGGGTTAGAAGCTCTCCGTAGACTTTTTCGGGGGAGGGATCTCTGATGCCCAGGTCAGTATGTGAGGGAGAAGTTGCTAAGAGCAGAGAATGAAGGAAGACTATGGTTATCGTGTGTATTATGTGGGAGTCTTCCTGAGTATTTATAGGAGGCCTGGAGGAGATGGTTGTTATGCCCAATCTGAGTAGGTCAGGACACGTGGTCGGCCAGATTTTGCCCATACCTTCAAAGAGAGGTGTCTCCAGCTGTCTGTAGGTGGTTATGCTCAGAGCGTAGGGTCGTGTGCAAGGTTCCTACCTGAGATCCCTTCGGACGTGGGATTTCCCATGAAGGTGACTGGAGAAAAGCCCATCGGTTGCGCAAACCAATTTGGGAGTTAATTCTTTTGTCGAGGTTAGTAGACTTACGTTTCCAAGGTTGGTCATGTACACTTCCAAGGGTGGTGCAGAGCTTTTTCCCTAGGTTGGTCGTATCCTTTTCCAAAGGTAATGTCAGGTCTGCTAATAAGAAGTTCTTGTGGGTGGTAGCCTTTTGGTTATCATCACTGATGAGAACATGCCAAAGCCAGTAGTGGATGGAAAGAAGTCTTGGCTTCTTCTACTCCTTTGGGGTAAACTTTCCTATATTGCCCTTGTACAGAGTAGATACTTTTCAACTTATGTCTCTTTGGGTTTATTGTGCTTCCACTAATATTTTCTATATTGAAGAAATAAGCAACAAATCCATAGCCTTTTGCAAGAGCTTGTTCCTCGGTCAAGTTGAGAAGGGGGAATAGAAGAAAGAGTTCCTAAAAAGCAACAAGGGGCATATTGGACAGTCTTCGTGGGCTCTAAAGCAAAAGAAAATAAAGGATCCTCCCGGAAACGCGACGAAAGTTGTAGGTCATTTTGTTAAAGGCATGGATCCCTTGTCGAAACCGGCCATCTTGTCAGTTTTGCTTAGCCCCGATGTCGATACGGAGACCATGGGGGAATTTCTGAGAATATTTTTGACCGAGGAGGTAGAAGAGAGGTGAAGGAGAGAAGGAAAGGAGGTCCCTGCTGAGTCCTCAAAGTGATTGAGTCTAATGGGGAAGATGTCAAACTCCTACCAGGTTCATCTCTTAATCATTCATATATGGATTTCAAACTTTTTTCCATTTTGGATTTTGTAGATGAATGGTTAAGAACAATGTGGTAAGGGAACTTTGCCATGATTTTGTAGAGGACCAGCCCTAGATAGAGTGTGATGCCCTTCGGCATCTTTGTCTTGCGACATGGTGAATTCCGAGGGAGCTTCCGAGGAGGGAGAACGTTTGACGGAGATGTTCCCCAGGTGGGAAAGTACCTGAAAGACTTCGAAAAAAGGTTAGGAGGTCCCCGGGATGATATTCCGGGGAGGAGCCTCCGACGCCCAAGTCAGTTTCCTAAGAAGGTGAAAGGGGACACTTAGAGAGTCTTGCGGACTTGCCTGTTTGTCTTTTTTCAGGAGAGAGGAGTCCCAAAAACATTGCCTACCAGGACGTGTTTCTTGTGTATTTATAGGGAAGCCTGGCCCGTTTAGATCATGACACGTGTTCGGTCAGATCTTTTCTGTACCTTCGGACGTAGGGGACATGTAGCCAGTGGCAGGCTACTGAGCCTTGAACCGAGTCAAGTAATGACAAGACCCGGACGGCTTCGGCGCGTCAGGCCACCATTTTAGGCAGCGTATGGGCGATCTGTCAGAGGCTCCTTAAATGCCCATTAAATGCTCATGCCGTACTTCCGAGGTCCTTTGGGTTAGGTCATCTTTTGGTACGGATGCCTTTCTTCGGGAATCACGTTGGTGGTTCAGGGAGTTCTCTAGCTTGGGAGTTCCGCCTTCGGGAAGAATCCCTCCTGCTTTCAGTAGCTGGTTCTTTTCTCCTGAAGGTGATATGTTCGGTTCCCCAAGAGAGTCAACGACACATTTAGATAACCTGCCGTTTTAGCCGAAGTGCTTACTTCATCATGCTCGATCTCGCTTCTGCCGAGGTCTGTGGCAATGCTTCTTTCCGAGCTACGTCAGGCTCCCCGGTCAAACGTTCAGGGAAATTGATGCTGGGAGAGGCGATAGCCTTTTGGCTATCACAGGCCCCCCTCGAAAAAAGCCGAAGTGGAGACTTCAGTTTGTTCGCTTCCTGAGGGCCCCTCTTTGGGCCTTGAGTGCAGAACTTGCTCCGAAGATAGACCTTCCGTCCGAAGACGTAGGCTTTTCTTCCAAAGCCTGTCTGTTGGTGTCTTCGAAGTAACCTGCTTTCCAGCTTTTTTAGGCCTTCCTCGAAGAGGCCGAAGTGGAGACTTCGGTTTGCTGCCTTTCCCAGGATGCTTCTCGGGAATTTCTAGGGAGTGCACTCTATGTCGAAGATACACCTTTTTGTCCGAAGATACGGACTGTTCGGCCATAGCCCGTCTTTTGGTGTCCTCGAGGTAACCTACTTCTTTATTTTTGTAGGTTAGTGAACCGTCGCGTCTCGTAACCAGACGTGTCAGTCTGGAGCGCCGCGACGTCTGTCAGAGGGCGTGTTCCTCTTTTGGTGCCATGGCTGACACGTGTCAGCTTTTTGTTGGCTGGGGATGCATCGGTTACCGCGGGCGCGCCTTTTTAGGTGCAGAAGGGCATTTATGGTGGCGTTTCATCTTCGCAGAGTACTTATGACACCGGTTCGCCTACCCCCTCGGCCTATATATATGCTCATTTCATCATTTGTTTCTTTTGCTCTGGTTTTCCTTCTGCTCTCTTCTACCTTTCGCGGCGGTTCTTTCACCTGAGCTTTTTTCCGGTCATCTTTCATGACGGCGTCTTCACACCCAGATTTCGGCAAAAGATTTGGTGGGTTTTGATTTCTAGAACTCTTTATTTTTCAAAGTTTTTCCCGAAGTCCGTTTTTGCCTTTTTCCGAACTTGTTTTCCAGCCAAAAAATGCCTATTCCTGAGAGTTGGCAGCCTCTTCTTTCTCACCCTTGTTGCACTACTCCTGCAAAATTAGCGAAGTGGAAGAAAAAATTTTTCCTTCCCTCGTATGCTGTTACGAGGTTGCCCCGTCCTGACCACTATAGCTTTTCAAACCATAGTAACGAGATCACCGTTTTCCGAGCTCAGCTGAAAGCCGGACTTCGGTTCCCCCCTCCGAAGTTGATTTGCGACTTTTGCCAATTTCATGGCATTGCCGTAAATCAACTTCCTCCGAACTCGTACTGCTACTTCAACGCCTTCCTCTGTATGTGTGGCATTTTCAAAATAGAACCCCACTTCGTTATTTTTATGCAATACTACAAGCTCTACGTGGTCCCGAAGGGTGGCTTTTATTTCATGCTACCTCGGGGATCCGGGAGCAAAAAGTATATGTTCACCTTCGCCACCAAGGATAACTGGCGAGGGTGGCAAAAAAAGTTTTTCTTTCTGAAGAGGGAGGAGGCCTGGTCGCATGTTCCGACCAAGTGGGCTCAGGGACGGTTAGAGGACGACGTTGTAGATCCGAGGATACTGCTGACTCCCGAGTTGGCTTCCATATTCGCGGATTTCGACGGTCACATCCGAGCCGTCGCCGACTGGGGTCACGAGGTCCCTTCGCGTCCTTTTTACCCTTTTCCCATCAATTGGAGGTTGATGACCGAGGAGGTCCTTCGGGAGCTCGAGGTGGTAAAGGAGCACAAGACGGACCTCGGGATGCCGGCTCCTGCCATCGCCGGGGAAGACTCCTGGCTAGTGCAGCTCCTTCGGGAGGAAGTTTCTTTCGAAACTTTTTATGAGAGTAAGTTACTTTCTAATCTCCTTGTTATAACTTCATTCCGGACTCACACTGATGTCTTTCTTCATTTTCAGAAATGGGGGAGGACACTGTTGCTTTCTACAAAGCCCTTTTCACCGGTCAGCCCGCGAAGGGTGATCAGACAAAGAAAGCAGCCTCCCGAAGACGGAAAACGTCCGGGGCTGGGCCGTCTGCTTCTAAACGGGCGAAGAAGGATGTGCCCCCTCCCCTTCCGGAGATTTCCGAAGAGGTGGGCGAGGAGCCCGAGGCTACTACTGCCCCTCAGCCCGAGGTTGCTGCTGAGGTCCCTCCTCAAAGTCCTACCCCGTCGCAGGCTCTCCTGGACTGGACGCCGTGGTAGAGGCGCCTTCTGCCGAAGAGCGGCGCCGAATAAAAAGCAAGGGGATTTCTGCCGAAGAGGCTCCGGCTTCCGACGAGGACGTCGTCGAGGTGCCAGCAGGTTTGTTCTTCTAACAAACTGTGGCACTTCTCTTTTTTGATGATCTTTGAGATTTTCTTTTCTTGACCAACTTTTGTTTTATTTGTGTAGAAGAGTTGCTCACTCCGGGTTGGGTAGCTGAGCATGCCAAGAGGAGAGCCCTTCGGGACGCCCACATCCCGAAGGGAAAAATCCCGAATGAGCCTTTCTGGACGTTTACGGAGGACATGAATTTGTACTCCGGAGACTGCCAGCAAATGGCTACGGAGATCTCGAAAGGGGTCCTCACCGATGCCTCATTCAAGGCCATTGCCGCGGCTCACCCGGGCGACGATTTTCTTGCCGCGAAGCTTTCCGAACACGCCGCTCAGGTACACTTTTTGTCTATCTTCCTCCTTTGAATTTTTTCTAAGTGTTTGGTTTTCTTTTTGTCTTAACGACCTCGCCTTTATCCTTTTGCAGCTTCTGGGGTACGCTGGCTTTCTTCGAGTTCGGGTGGCGAGGCGGACTGAGTTCCGAGCGAAGGCCCTAGAAGCCATAGAAAAAACAAAGGCCATGTGCTCGGAACTGGCTGTCAAGAACCTGCAGCTGGCCCAAGCTGCGGAGAAGGAAGTTGCCGCCCTTCGGGAGGAGTTCCAGAAAGAAAAAGATGAACTTTTGAGGGACTCCTCCCAGAAAATTTCTGACCTCGGCTCCCAAGTGGCGGAGCTGATCTCGGCAAATGAGGCGCATCAGAAAGAAAAGTCAGAAGTCGAAGGTCTTCTGGCGAAGGCGCTTGCTGAGAAGGCTGCGCTCCAAGCCGAGGTCGATGCTATGAAGAAGGAGCCGGAAAAGAAGAAAGTGAAGGAGCTGAAGAAGAAGGTCTCAGATTTGAAGAAGGACTTCGAGGAGCTTGAGGTTGAGAAAGACAAGTCTGACCAGATGACCAAGGTTGGTTTTCAGGACGGATTCTGTCTTGTTCGGCACCAAGTCCTTCAGAGGTTTCCAGATCTGGATCTCTCTTTTCTGGCGGCCCTGGACATTCCCGAGGGACCTCGGTGGACCTGGTCTAAGATTGACCATCTGAACCTGCCTCCTTGTATTCCGGCGCCGAAGGTGGTGCAAAAGGACGTAGGAGCCGAAGACTCCCGGGACGCCGAGAAGCCTTAGTTTGTTCTAGGGTCATTGTCCTTTTTTCTCTTCTTTTTTGTACTTCTTCTTTTGGCTATCTTTTTTGTAAGCACACTTATCTCAATAAAGACCTTGAAAATTTGGCTAAGTCTTTTCCTGAGATTTTTTGTTTTCCTTTGTCCCGAACTTTATTCGTTCAAGAGACTTCGGAAGACTTTGTCTGTGCTTATCATGGTGACCTCTTTCGCGAAATCCTGACTTGTTCAACTTATGCCCAAAATTTTGGCTAAGTCTTTCGCCAGATTTTCTCTGTTGTCCCGAACACGTTTGCTCTAGAGACTTCGGAAAATAATACCTTCGCTTATTTTAGCCGGCCACCTTTGCGGAACTCGCACCACTCATGCTAAGAAACTTTTTGGCTAAGAAACTTTTTATACTTTTAGAGAAAATTTTCCTTTCTTTGTACAGCACGGTCTTCCTTGCCGAGATTCTAAGCGTAAAATTTCCTCAAGGCGTCCGAATGCCACGTATTTTTTAATTCTACGCCTTCGGAATCGCCGAGCTTGTAGACCCCTTTTCGTACTTCGGCAAGAACCAGGTAAGGGCCTTCCCAGTTGGCGCGAAATACTTCGTGGGATGGCTTTCGAGGTGCGAATTCGTTCTTTCGGAGAACGAGGTCTCCTCTCTTTATTCCTTTTGGTCTTGCGCGCAAGTTTATGGCCGCGGCCACTCTTTGCTGAAAAGCTTTTCTTCTTAGTTTGGCTATTTCTCTGTGTTCGCCGACGAGGTCGAGCTTGGTTCTCAGGCCGAGGTCATTTCCATTTTCATCAAAAACTTGCACTCGAATTGATGGTTGCATTACCTCGATTGGGATGGCCTCTGTACCGAAGGTGAGTGAAAAAGGCGTTTCCCCTGTGGCTCTTCGGGGTGTTGTTCGGTAGCTCCACAGTACACTCTGGAGTTCGCCTGGCCATTTCCCTTTTGCTTCCCCCAGCCTCTTTTTCAGACCATCTTTTATGGTCCTATTAGATACCTCTACTTGGCCATTGCTTTGAGGATGGGCTACTGGGGCGAAGTGTATCTTTATCCCGAGGTTGTTGACAAAGTCCTGGAACCCTTTATCTGTAAACTGGGATCCATTATCGACTACCAGTATCCTCGGCACGCCAAACCTGCATACAATGTTCTTCCATATGAACTTCTGCACTTCTTTAGCCGAGATAGTTGCTAATGGTTCTGCCTCGACCCATTTAGAAAAGTAGTCTACTGCGACCACGCAAAACTTCACGCCTCCGGGAGCTGTTGGGAGCAGCCCAATGAGGTCTATGCCCCAAACAGTGAAGGGCCAGGGATAGTCAGCCGAAGTCACCATTTCCGAGGGTGTCCTCTGGATTTTTGCGTGTTTTTGGCAGCTCTCACATTTTCGGACGAAATGTCGTGCATCCTTTCTTAGGGTAGGCCAAAAATATCCTTGGCGGAGTACCACTGCGGCGAGGGCGTCAGTTCCAATATGTGAACCACAAGCGCCTTCGTGGACTTCTTCGAGGATCATTTCAGTATCCTCTTCGCCAACACACCTCTGTAAAGGATTTGCATATCCCTGCCGATATAGTTCTTCGCCTATTAGGAAGAATCGCCCAGAGCGTCTTCGCACTTTTGCGGCTTCGATGGGGTCTTCGGGGAGCGCGTTGTCCGCAAGATACCTCTTTATTGGATCTTTCCAGCCCTTTTCCGAAGTTACTATGCTCAGTACTTCAATGCTCGGGTGGTTTAGTACCTCGGTGTATGTTTTTGCCTTTGCCAGGCAATCTGCTTCGGTGTTTTCCCGATGAGGTACATTTTCGATGCGTATGGTGTCGAACTCTCGAATGAGCTTCGTCACCAGTTCGTGGTATTTTGCCAAAATTGGGTCTTTCGCGCCGTAGTCCCCTGCCGTTTGCCGAACTACCAGCTGGGAGTCACTGTGAGCCTTCAAGTTTCTTATTCCAATTTTTCTGGCCAGGCGCAACCCTGCTATCAGAGCTTCATACTCAGCCACATTATTGGTGGCACTGAAGTTGAACTTGATGGCCTTTATCACCTCTAGACCTTCGGGTCCTCTGATGATTACTCCGGCTCCTTGGTGTTCGGAACCTGAGGCTCCATCCACATGCAGCGTCCATTCTGGCTCACCTTCGCCGAGATCCGGGTGGCTATCTTCGGTGGTAGGTACTTCGGCGATGAAGTCAGCTAATGCTTGAGCTTTTATGGCTTTCCGAGGTTCATAAACAATGTCGTGCTCGCCGAGCTCTATACACCATTTGGAAAGCCTTCCCGAATGATCAACTCTTTTCATAACATCCCGTAGAGGCAGACTACTTCGGACGATGATGGGGTGAGCCTGAAAGTATGGCCGCAATCTTCTTCCTGCCAGCACCAAGGCATATATGGCTTTTTGGAGCAATGGGTACCTGACCTCGGCGCCGTGCAGGGATTTGCTTACGTAATAAACTGGCCATTGTCTCGGCCCTTCCTCTTTCACAAGGACCGAGCTCACTGCTTTTTCTGAAACAGCGAGGTACAGGATGAGGGGCTCTCCTTCACGAGGTTGTCGCAGAGTAGGCAGTTGAGACAAATAGATTTTAAGTTCTTCCCAGGCTTTTTGGCAATCCTCATTCCAAGGATGGTCACCATCCCCGAGGTCGTTTTCTCTTTTTGCTGCCTTAGTAAGGACTTTGAAGAATGCCCGACACCGATCTCCGTACCTGGAGATGAACCTGCTAAGAGAGGTTATCCTTCCAGTGAGTCTCTGCACGTCTTTCACTGTGACAGGAGTTCAGAATTCGAGCAGAGCCTTAATTTTTTCTGGGTTAGCATCAATGCCCCTTTCTGATACCATGTAGCCCAGAAATTTTCCCGAGGTCACGCCGAAGACGCATTTTTCGGGGTTAAGTCGAATTCTGAATATTCTGAGTTGCTGGAAGGTTTCCTCTAGGTCTTTGACATGGTCTTTAGGCATCTTACTTTTGACTATCATGTCATCAACGTAGACTTCCATGTTCCTCCCTATTTGGTTATGAAAGACTTTGCTCATCAGCCTTTGGTAGGTGGCTCCTGCATTTTTGAGCCCGAAGGGCATCCTAGTGTAACAATATGTTCCACCTTCGGTGATGAACGCAGTTTTTTCTTCATCTTCGGGATCCATCCTTATTTGATGATACCCACTGAAGGCGTCGAGGAAGCTTAGGAGCCCATATTCGGCAGTTGAGTCGACCAACTGGTCTATCGGTGGGAGAGGATAGGAATCTTTCGGGCAGGCATTGTTCAAGTTTCTGAAGTCGATGCACATCCGGAGCTTACTACTCCCTTCTTTTGTGGCTATAACCACATTGCTTAGCCATTCGGGGTACTTGACCTCCCTAATTACGTTTGCGTCCATAAAGCGCTATACTTCGGTTTTGACGAATTTACTTTTGTGGACCGAGATGCCTCGCTTCTTTTGCCGGACAAGTTTTGCTTCCGGGCTTACTTTAAGGCTATGTTGTATTATTTAAGGGTCTACCCCTGGCATTGTTAGTATTGTGCCCAAAAAGCCAATCATGAGATGATTGTATTTTTGCACATTGAGTCATGATATTTTATTGAGGCATTAATCCAGCAATTATGTTTGTTGTTTTGATTCTGCGTAACGTAATAAGCATAATTGTAACCCTAGAATAATGATATTCTTAAACGTCCCTAGTCTAGTATTATTGTGGAGCGGGTTGCAATAATACATAATGACTAGCATATGTGGAGACTAATATGAGATATCTAGTCTACATATGGGTACAAGTTGGAGAACTTGTGTACTGGACCGACCCACCATGAGAACACTTCATGGATCGTTATATGAGTGTCATAAGTGATTCTCATAGTGATCATGGTATATGTAGTCCTTCGACCTAAGATCATCAAGGTTCCCTACATGTGAGTCACATACTTTGATACTTTCCTTTGTTGCTCGTAACTGAGTGAACTTGAAGGAGGTCATTGGGTATGTCACATATCATGCGGAGGGATTTGTATGATCAAGATGGGATTTGTCCCTCCTATGTAACGGGAGTGATATCTTCGGGCCCCTTGATAGAGTGAGACTTAGAAAATGCATGGCCATGCTCGGATGAGTTGATATATGATATCAATGTCATCAGTTTAAGTTGGTCTACTCGGTAATCAAGAAACCAAAGATTGGGCTATACGAGAGTGACACATTCCATGTCTCGTGCTTAGTCTTGATATCTTGGACAAAGGGACAATGGCATATATCGGTGATGATCATAAAGGTTTAGTCGATTCACCGACAATCTTGTCACTTGGGTAGCAATGATGTGTTGCTAGACACCGCTCATTGCTTATGATCATAAATGTGATTTATGATCATTGCCAACATGGCAAGAGCCTATTGGGTCGCACACATAGAGCTATTTGGATCATTAGAGTGCATGGGCTAATTATTTGGGTTATGGTTTCACTTTAATTTCGTATTAATAATGGGCCCAAGAGTTGAGCCATTATTAAGCCCGAAATTAAATCCTAATTGGATTAGGGCTTTGAAACCCATTAGGCCTGGAAGTTGAGTCTCACTATAAATACAACTTTTAAGTGAGAAATTCGCAGGTCTCCTTGCCCTAGCCTCCCAAAAGGACAGCCACACTCTTCTCTTGCAATTCCTTGGAGGACGCAAGCTAGCACTGCGTGCGCAAGAGAAACGCATCTGCCGGGACGTGGTGGAAGCGTGGTGATCCCGAGAGGCTCGTGTGGATACCATAGAGAGCCTGAACACGTCAACTGTTCAGGTTTTGTGATTCGACTCTACAGTTGAGTGAGAGATCTCAACCGAAAATTAGGTATGAAATTTTCGAACACCCGGTTTACCCCGTTTCACTTGGATCCTGGAGGGTTTCGGTTAAATTCCGCTGCGCTGTTTGGCTCCCGAAACCCAACAGTGGTATCAGAGCTACTGGTGAAACCCTAAATCGGGATTGATTGTTGAATCGCATGATGCTATGTGTTCGATTGGTTTTCGGCCATGATTAATTAGATTGATTCATGATGCATGAAACCGGAATTCGTAATGAACATATGAGATATATGAAGAAACGACACAAATTGGTTAATGAGATTAACCCGAAATTGATAGGTATGAGATACCTATATGGATTAGGATTCTTGCAATAGTTGCAAAAACCCTAGGTTTGTTCGGATTCGGCCTGTTCGGGCACCGAAAGTAAGGTATTTTTGGTGGCTCGAATAGAGGAGTCTCGGGTGCCTACTTTCTCGAAATAGAAGATTTCGGGCTAAGCAATTGTAAGACAATTTTTTGCGCCGGGGGGCGCTGCCCCCCACGCCCCCCGCAAGGGCGGCTCCCCTTGACCCCGTCCGCTGACCGGCCAGCGGGACCGCCGTATGCGAAGCGCCACATAAATAAAAACTGGTTAATCAACACGCGAAAATTGGCATGCATCTTTGTTGAATGAGATTTGACATGATATGCTGATTGGTGTTTGAAGCATGGTGCATGGTTATAGCCCTTGATTGGTTGTACTTGTAAATACGGCCTGCGAGTCGTGCCTTTTCTTATCACTCTCATTGTACATTCTCTTCTCACCTTACTCCCCTCGAATGTAACTCGAGGTTTCTATTATTGATGTAATGGTGCATTATGGGATCGTCCAAGGTGGTATGTCCAAGGAGGTGACAACAAAAAGGCAGCCAAGAAAGGAAGAGAAGGAGCTTGTGAAGACTCTTTTCTTTTCTTAGGCTTTTATGACATTCTCATTGGCTTGAGAATATCGCATAGTTTGGGCTATAACCATGTCACGTTTATTTCTTGTAAGCATGAGATGCATGTTTTATATTTGTATGTGATGCATGTATAAAACAACCGGAGATAACAAATTGGTGAGATCAAAAGAAAAATCCCTCAAACAAATATTAAGTCATTAAATGTGATGCCTTCCAAATGTTGGCACTCGTCAAGACTTTGATCAACATTAGGTGGGTTTGCCAAAGCAAAGCACCTATGTTCATCTTGGTAAGGCGCGATGGGATAATAGTGATATCCAAACTGCTAACTTTGGGTTCGACTTAACTAAGTCACCCTAATAGGATTAGGGACTTAGAGGCATAGAGTTGGGCTTAAGTTCATGAGATGAGCTTGGACAAGTGTTGTTCACCCAACTATCCAAGAGTTGCATAAGATGCAATTGGCAAGGAGTTGCCTACCTAAATAGCTGTAACTTGAGAGAAAAGCCAAAGCTGACTCAGGTTGTGGTCAAATATGGATCTTGGCCCACTAGAATACCTTAGCGCCGAGGTGTTCCGAAATAATATCGAGGGTTATTATTTTGAGGAAAATAGTGGGAGTATCGTTTAATAAAAGTCCTTATTAAATGAATTAAAATACATGACTCTTACACTGCATATTTACTGTTGTAGATAACCATGGCACAAAACACATCGACACTTTCGTTGCGATCGATCCTTGAGAAGGAAAAACTGAATGGGACCAACTTTCTCAAATGGTACCGAAACTTGAGGATAGTCCTCAAACAAGAGAGAAAGGCTTATGTCCTAGAGCAGCCCATTCCGAATGAGCCTGCTGCCACTGCTCCAAGAGCTGAAAGGGATGCTCACAAGAGGCATTCTGATGATGCTTTGGATGTTGCATGCCTCATGCTTATTACCATGGAATCTGAGCTTCAGAAGCAACATGAGAACATGGGGGCGTTCGATATGATCGAACATCTCAAAATGCTTTTCCAAGAGCAAGCTAGGCATGAGAGGTTTGAGACCTCTAAGGCATTGTTTCAGTGCAAGATGTCTGAGGGAAGTCCCGTGGGTCCTCATGTGCTCAAGATGATTGGGTACATTGAGAATCTTGAGAATTTGGGATTTGCTCTTCAGAAAGAGTTGGCTATCGATGTAGTCTTGCAATCGTTGCCTGAAAGCTACAGTCAGTTCGTCATGAACTATAACATGAACGACCTAGACAAGTCCCTTCCTGAATTGCTCAACATGTTGAGAACTGCTGAGCAAAACCTTAAGAAGGCTAAGCCCATTTTCATGGTTCAAAAGGGCAAGGGAAGGGGAAAAGCCAACAAGAAGAAGGATAAAGCTAATGGAAAGTCCAATGCTAGTTCTTCTTCAGCTGCACTGAAACCAAAGGGTGGTGTGGCAAAGGAAGGGGAGTGCTTCCATTGTAAGCAACCTGGACACTGGAAGCGCAATTGCAAGCTCTATCTTGAAGAACTTGCTAAGGAAAAGGGAAGTAAGACTTCCACTTCAGGTATTTTTGTTATAGAGGCTAACTTTTCTACTTCCTCATCTTGGGTATTGGATACTGGATGTGGATCTCACATTTGTGCAAATGTGCAGGATCTAAGTAGAAGTAGAAGATTGGCCCGAGGTGAAGTGGACCTACGTGTTGGAAATGGAGCAAGGGTTGCTGCCTTAGCCGTAGGGACTTATGTTCTCACTTTACCTAGTGGATTAGTTTTAGAATTAGACAACTGCTACTTTGTGCCTACTATTAGTAGAAATTTGATTTCTGTTTCTTGTTTGGACAAGAAAGGTTTTTCATTTATAATAAAGGACAAATGTTGTTCTATTTATTTGAATGAAATCTTTTATGGTAGTGCTCAACTTAGCAATGGGTTGTATGTTCTAGACCTTGAAGATCCAATCTATAATGTGAATACCAAGAAGGTCAGATTAAATGATTCAAACCCGACCTATCTCTGGCACTGTCGCTTGGGCCATATAAATGAGACCCGCATATCCAAGCTCCATAAGGATGGACTCTTGGACTCATTTGATTTTGAATCATATGAGACATGTGAGTCATGTTTGTTGGGCAAGATGACCAAAGCCCCATTCACAGGGCAAAGTGAAAGGGCTAATGACTTACTAGGACTCATACATAGTGATGTATGTGGCCCTATGTCTACACAAGCTAGAGGAGGTTTCCCAATACTTCATTACTTTCACTGATGACTTCAGCAGATATGGCTATGTGTATCTTATGAGACACAAGTCAGAATCCTTTGAAAAGTTCAAAGAATTCAAGAATGAAGTAGAGAATCAACTCGGGAAGAGTATCAAAGTGCTTCGATCAGATCGAGGTGGAGAGTACTTGGATCGAGAATTCCTTGACTATCTGAAGGAGTGTGGTATAGTATCACAACTCACTCCACCAGGTACACCTCAATGGAATGGTGTTTCTGAAAGGAGAAATCGAACTCTGTTAGACATGGTTCGCTCCATGATGAGTCAAGCTGACCTTCCAAACTCCTTTTGGGGACATGCTCTAGAGACAGCCGCTTTTACACTAAACCGAGTTCCATCTAAATCGGTTCAAAAGACACCATATGAGATATGGAGTGGGAGGCGTCCCAATTTGTCTTTTATGAAGATTTGGGGCTGTGACGCTTATGTGAAACGTCAATCCTCTGACAAACTAGGGCCCAAATCTCAAAAATGTCTTTTTGTTGGGTATCCCAAAGAAACAAAGGGTTACTATTTCTACAATCCTTCTGAGCAAAAAGTGTTTGTTGCTCGAACTGGTGTCTTTTTGGAGAAAGAGTTTATCTCTAAAGGAACTAGTGGGAGGAAAGTAGAACTTGAAGAAATTCAAGAACAACAAGGAGACATCGAACCTGAAATGGAACCTGAACAGACACCACAAGATGTTGTGGTTCAAGAGTCTGTTCCTGTAGCACAAAGCCCACGTAGGACTGGTAGGATTCGGCGTGAGCCCGAGAGATATGGATTTCTTGTGACTCACACCGGTGATGTGATGCTCATGGATCAAGATGAGCCCACAACCTACCAACAAGCTATGTCGGGGCCTGACTCTGAGAAATGGCTAGTGGCCATGAAATCCGAGATGGAATCCATGTATGAAAACCAAGTATGGACTTTGGTTGACCCACCTGAAGGGGTAAAACCCATAGGGTGCAAATGGGTTTTCAAGAAGAAAACTGACATGGATGGTAATGTGATTACCTTTAAGGGACGATTGGTTGCAAAAGGTTTCAAGCAAATTCATGGTATTGACTATGATGAAACTTTTTCACCAGTTGCTATGCTTAAATCCATCCGAATTTTGTTTGCTATTGCTGCACACTATGATTATGAGATATGGCAAATGGATGTCAAAACTGCATTCCTAAATGGAAAGCTACTTGAGGATGTGTACATGACACAGCCTGAGGGTTTTGTCACTCCTGAGAATGCCAATAAAGTGTGCAAGTTGCAAAGGTCCATTTATGGACTGAAGCAAGCTTCTCGAAGTTGGAATCTTCGTTTTGATGATGCAATCAAAGAGTTTGGTTTTATCAAAAATGAAGATGAACCTTGTGTCTACAAGAAGGTTAGTGGGAGCGCTATTGTCTTCTTGGTGTTGTATGTAGATGACATACTACTCATCGGGAATGACATTCCTGAGCTACAGTCTGTGAAGACTTGGCTAGGGAAATGTTTCTCTATGAAGGACTTGGGTGAAGCAGCCTATGTGTTAGGCATCAGGATCTATAGAGATAGATCTAGAAAGCTTCTTGGCCTAAGTCAAAGTACATACATTGACAAGGTGCTAAAGAGGTTTAGCATGCAAGATTCCAAGAAAGGATTCTTGCCCATGTCACATGGTATCACTCTTTCTAGATCTCAGTGTCCGAGTACAACCGAGGAGAGAGAGCGCATGAGTAAGATTCCATATGCCTCAGCAATTGGATCTATCATGTATGCCATGATATGTACTCGTCCCGATGTCTCATATGCTTTGAGCATGACGAGTAGGTACCAATCGAACCCCGGTGAGAGTCACTGGACAGCTGTTAAGAACATCCTTAAGTACTTACGAAGGACTAAGGATGCATTCTTGGTCTTTGGAGGTGAAGATGAGCTCGTTGTAAGGGGTTACACCGATGCAAGCTTCCAATCTGATAAGGATGATTTTAGATCGCAATCTGGTTATGTGTTTTGTATTGGTGGTGGTGCTGTAAGCTGGAAGAGTTCAAAGCAAGAGACAGTAGCTGACTCTACAACAGAATCTGAGTACATTGCCGCCTCTGATGCTGCGAAGGAGGCAGTTTGGATCAAGAAGTTCATCACTGAACTTGGAGTGGTTCCAAGCATTGTTGACCCGATAGAGCTCTATTGTGACAACAATGGAGCAATCGCACAGGCTAAGGAACCTCGATCTCACCAGCGATCCAAACACATACTCCGACGCTATCATCTCATCAGGGAGATCATCGAGAGGGGTGATGTAAGGATATGCAGGACTTCGACAGACAGCAACATTGCTGATCCACTGACAAAGCCCCTTACGCAGCAGAAGCATGATAGCCATTCTAGGTCCATCGGTATTAGATACATGGATGATTGGCTTTTAGTGCAAGTGGGAGATTGTTAGTGTTGTGCCCAAAAAGCCAATCATGAGATGATTGTATTTTTGCACATTGAGTCATGATATTTTATTGAGGCATTAATCCAGCAATTATGTTTGTTGTTTTGTTTCTGCGTAACGTAATAAACATAATTGTAACCCTAGAATAATGATATTCTTAAACGTCCCTAGTCTAGTATTATTGTGGAGCGGGTTGCAATAATACATAACGACTAGCATATGTGGAGACTAATATGAGATATGTAGTCTACATATGGGTACAAGTTGGAGAACTTGTGTACTGGACCGACCCACCATGAGAACACTTTCATGGATCGTTATATGAGTGTCATAAGTGATTCTCATAGTGATCATGGTATATGTAGTCCTTCGACCTAAGATCATCAAGGTTCCCTACATGTGAGTCACATACTTTGATACTTTCCTTTGTTGCTCGTAACTGAGTGAACTTGAAGGAGGTCATTGGGTATGTCACATATCATGCGGAGGGATTTGTATGATCAAGATGGGATTTGTCCCTCCTATGTAACGGGAGTGATATCTTCGGGCCCCTTGATAGAGTGAGACTTAGAAAATGCATGGCCATGCTCGGATGAGTTGATATATGATATCAATGTCATCAGTTTAAGTTGGTCTACTCGGTAATCAAGAAACCAAAGATTGGGCTATACGAGAGTGACACATTCCATGTCTCGTGCTTAGTCTTGATATCTTGGACAAAGGGACAATGGCATATATCGGTGATGATCATAAAGGTTTAGTCGAATCACCGACAATCTTGTCACTTGGGTAGCAATGATGTGTTGCTAGACACCGCTCATTGCTTATGATCATAAATGTGATTTATGATCATTGCCAACATGGCAAGAGCCTATTGGGTCGCACACATAGAGCTATTTGGATCATTAGAGTGCATGGGCTAATTATTTGGGTTATGGTTTCACTTTAATTTCGTATTAATAATGGGCCCAATAGTTGAGCCATTATTAAGCCCGAAATTAAATCCTAATTGGATTAGGGCTTTGAAACCCATTAGGCCTGGAAGTTGAGTCTCACTATAAATACAACTTTTAGTGAGAAATTCGCAGGTCTCCTTGCCCTAGCCTCCAAAAAGGACAGTCGCACTCTTCTCTTGCAATTCCTTGGAGGACGCAAGCTAGCACTGCGTGCGCAAGAGAAACGCATCTGCCGGGACGTGGTGGAAGCGTGGTGATCCCGAGAGGCTCGTGTGGATACCATAGAGAGCCTGAACACGTCAACTGTTCAGGTTTTGTGATTCGACTCTACAGTTGAGTGAGAGATCTCAACCGAAAATTAGGTATGAAATTTTCGAACACCCGGTTTACCCCGTTTCACTTGGATCCTGGAGGGTTTCGGTTAAATTCCGCTGCGCTGTTTGGCTCCCGAAACCCAACAGGCATATCCTTTGGCGACTAGGCGAACAGTTCTTTATTCATCAGTAGGAAGGATAAAAGGTTTTTCTTGTCACCTTCGGCCAAATTTTTTCCTATTCGGGTATTTTGGCCGGGGACAAGTTCTACTTCTTCCGTTTCTACTTCTGCAAGCTTTTCCGCCCCGCCCATTTTTGGTTCTTCGGTGGGTAGTGTCCCTCCTGCTAAGGTTTGTGCGAAGTTGGCTGCCGGGGCCTTTCGGGCCTTGACAAACACCTTTCTGACCTCGGCTTGGTTGATGAAAATTTCGGCGTCTCCGTCCTTGGTGGCGAAGGTGACTGTTAAGTACTTCACATCTGGGTGAATGTGCAAATTCCCTTGTGCTTTCCTTCCAAGGATGGCGTTGTATGACGAAGGGACATCTATGACAATGAACCTCGTCATTGTGGAGGCAAAAATTTCTCCTTTTTCGTTGATCGAACTCCCTCTCATCATCAGGGGAAGGTCGATCCAGCCGAGGACGGGCAACTCTGAGGGTCCTATTCCAAAGGTTGGTGAAGTAACAGGCTTGAGGTCGATGCTGGATATTCCCAAGCTTGGGAGCAGATGCGAGAATAGGACGTCGACGTTTGATCCATCGTCAAGCAAAACCCTTTTGACGTCCCAATTCCCTATTCTTGCCATGACCAACAATGGGTCGTCATGAGGGAAGATGATGGAGGAACCATTTCTTCGGGTGAGTTTTTTCGATGGGCTTTGGTACTCCATTGTTGCTATTTCCCTAGCTTTCCTCTTTCTCCCCGAGGATGGGAGTCCAGTGGTGATGGTTTGTATTACCCCCGCCGAAGGTGGGAGGCGCCTTTTTGGACTTCGGTTCCTCCTTCTGTCGGAGTCATACTCATCTTCATCGACCTTTCCTTCCTCCTCTCTCCTTGCCTTCGGCGAAGGCATTCGCAGATAGCACCGCAGTTGACCTTGCTTAATCAGCGACTCGATGTACTTCTTCAACTGGAAGCAGTCTTCGGTGTCGTGACCGTGGTCGCGATGAAACTGACCGATGAAACTGACAGAACTTCTTCATATTCTTTTTGTTGTCAGCGGTCATTGCCTTCGGTCGCTGAATCTGGGACCCCTGTTTCTCCATTGTCATAAGGATGTTGGTCCTTGTGGTGTTCAGGGGTGTAAAGTTCGGAGGAGGCTTCCTTCCCCTAAACGTCCGAGGTCATCCTGTTTGCTTTGTCGTATACTTGGCTTGCTGGCTTGATCCTTCGGGACGGGAATGATCGTTCTTTGGCCCCTCCATTCTTAGCTCTTCGGCTGTCATATGCTGCTCGGCTCTTCGAAAAAATTCACCGAGCATGTCTGGGGGGTCTTTTGAAAACTCGTAAAATAGCTGCGAGTCCCTCCGAAGGCCCCGTATCATAGCGAGGATGCGTATTTCTGGCTGAAAGTCTGGAACACTTAGGGCCTCTCGGTTAAATCTTTCGACATAGTCACGGATGGTTTCCCCGTTCCTCTGTGCTATGTCGAACATCTGCACCGGCATCTTCACCGTAGGACGACTTCCAATAAACTGTTGGGTGAAGGCAGTGGACAGCTCCTGGAACTCTCTGACGGTTCCTAGGGCCAGAGAGTTATAGCATGCTGTAGCAGGGCCGGCAAGGGTGACCTCGAAGCATTTGCATAGAGTGGCATCGTCAGCCCTGTGCAACATCATGCTCCGCTTATACTTCGTCAGATGGGCCTGTGGATCTGTTCGGCCATCGTACGTTTCTAGCCGAGGTACCCGGAAATCACTAGGCATGGCTGCCTCGACTATTGTTTGGGTGAACGGTGACTCATCGCCACAGAAAGTTTCAGAGAGTCTGGCCCAGACAGGTCTGTGGGCTACCTGTTTTTCCACCCTTTCCAACCTAGCCAATATTTTCTCCATAAGGAGTGTGGCGCTGGGCTCTTCTTCGGGGAAAGGGGATCGTCGGCATCTCTTTGGTGAGTTAGTTCGGTGCTGAGGGGATGGCGACCTCGCCTCAGGTGATGAGATCCTTCGGCGCGGGGTTTTTGGTCGCTTGGACTCTGTCTGTCCCGCAAGCCGTGCCCCGAGGGGCGTGTTTTCTGTTGAAGATTCCTCTCAAGGGTCCCCACTTCCCGAAGTACGATGAGCTGATTTAGAACTTCTCTCTCGAGGGCGCGCTGGCGAAGGAGGCCTCTGGGCCTGAGTTTGTTGTGGCCACCTTTTGTCTATCTACTGTGCCGTTTCGGCCACAACAGAACACTGGAAGTCGCACAGAAAACTCATAGTGATGACCAGAGGACGTTCTTCCTCAGGCAAGGAAGTCCCTGGAAGAGTTTGCTCAGTAGCCGGTTGGATTTCAGGCGCGAAGGGGGACCTCAGAAGTCCCTTGTCCTTAGAACGCTGAGTTACAACGAAGGCAACCTGAGGGTGGATTCCCACAGACGGCGCCAAATGATGCCCTTCGGCATCTTTGTCTTACGACATGGTGAATTCCGAGGGAGCTTCCGAGGAGGGAGAACGTCTGACGGAGATGTTCCCCAGGTGGGAAAGTACCTGAAATACTCCGAAAAAAGGTTAGGAGGTCCCCGGGATGATTTTCCGGGGAGGCGCCTCCAACGCCCAAGTCAGTTTCCTGAGAAGGTGATAGGGGACACGTAGAGAGTCTTGCGGACTTGCCTGTTTGTGTTTTTTCAGGAGAGAGGAGTCCCAAAAAAATTGCCTGCCAGGACGTGTTTCTTGTGTATTTATAGGGAAGCCTGGCCCGTTTCGATCATGACACGTGTTCAGTCAGATCTTTTCTGTACCTTCGGACGTAGGGGACAAGTAGCCAGTGGCAGGCTCCTTGAGCCTTGAACCGAGTCAAGTCCTGACAAGACTCGGATGACTTCGGCGTGTCAGGCTGCCATTTTAGGCATCGTATGGGCGATCTGTCAGAGGCTCCTTAAATGCCCATTAAATGCTCATGCCGTACTCCCGAGGTCCTTTGGACGAGGTCATCTTTTGGTACGGACGCCTTTCTTCGGGAATCACGTTGGTGGTTCGGGGAGTTCTCTAGCTCGGGAGTTCCGCCTTCGGGAAGAATGCCTCCTGCTTTCAGTAGCTGGTTCTTTTCTCCCGAAGGCGATATGTTCGGTTCCCCGAGAGAGTCAACGACACATTTAGATAACCTGGCGTTTCAGCCGAAGTGCTTACTTCGTCATGCTCGATCTTGCTTCTGCCAAGGTCTGTGGCAATGCTTTTTTTCGAGCTACGTCAGGCTCCCCGGTCAAACCTTCGGGGAAATTGATGCTGGGGGAGGCGATAGCCTTTTGGCTATCAGAGTGGATGATGGACTTTGCCTGGATGCAGGCCATTCAGGATGCGAAGATGCCCAATGATAAAGTCCCAAGGGAGCCATTTTGGACTTTCACTGAAGATCTGGACTTGTTTTCGGGGGACTGCTAGAAGATGGTTCCCTAGATGGTGTGAGGTATCATTACAAACCCTACCTTCCAATCTCTGACAGACAATTATCTAAAAAAGCAGATTCTTGCTGCTCGAGTTTTTTAGCACGTTTCTTAGTCAATCCTTCTCTCTTTAGTACTTAGAAAAAATTTAGGCCTCCAACTTGTTGCATTTCATGTAAAGCTTTCTTATCTTGCAGCTGCTCGCATATAGAGGCTATCTTTGGGCTTGGGTAACAAAGCAATCCTTGACCTGAAGTCAATTGGAGGAGGATTTGGCAAAGGCCAAAGAGATGTTTGCAAGCTCTTGTCTCAAGTATAGCAAGCTTCACAAGATTGCCAAGGAAGAGCTAGTTAAGCTTCACCAAGAGGTGCTAGAGAACGAAAAAATGCTTATCAAATAGTGTTCTTTGAAGATCACTGACTTCAGAATGAAGCTAGCTAAGCAGCATTCTTTGGCTAACATCCTTCGGAAGAAGAAAGAGGCAGCCATTACTGATATGACCAAGGCCTTGGGCCTCAATGCTAATCTTGTCACTAAGATCGATCAACTAAAGAAATTGAAGAAGAATAAGAAGAAGGAGAAAGAGAGGAGGCGTTAAAAAAGGAAGTTAAAGATTTGAAGGCAGAGAAAGTCAAAGCATATAAGGCGATGAAGTTTTTGTTTCGAGATGGCTTTTGCCTAGCTCACCATCGAATACTTTCATGCTTCCCTGACCTTGACATCTCCTTCCTTCGGGCTCTTGACATCCCTGATGGACCCTTTTCGGAGTGGTTGAAGATAGGGTTCCTCAACTAGTTAGAATTACCCCCAACTGATGATGATGAAGGTGACAATAATGGGGAAGATGCCGAGGCTGAAAAGTCTTTTGATGTACAGGATCAACCATAGGGCTTTCCTTTTTTCTTTTTTGGTTCTTCCTCTGTACTTCTTATCTTCTTTTTAATAGAATAGCCCTTTTTTCCTTATCTGTAAAATTTTGGCTAAGTCTACGAGAAGCGTAATTGTTACGGCCCTCCTAGTGGGAAACTCAGCTAGGGGAGGAAAAAATTATTAAAGTCATGCTTTAATACCTTATTTCAAGGTAACTAGGTAAGATTAAGCATTTTAGACAAGTTCACTAAGTTCCGAGGAGTTATGACACCGAAAAGAGGTCAGGGGCAAAATGGTAATTTTTGTGTCCCTAAGTGTTGGGCCATGTCCTAAGAGTTAAAAATGAGGTTTTATAACCTAACTTTTAGCTTTAACCCAAACTTAGTTGAAATAAACAATATTTGACCAAGGTTGACTAAGGTTACCTAAAAGAAGGGGTTTATTTGTAACTTTTTCAATACTTGGTGGTTGGTTTTAAAAAAGGGTATAAAACTTGGTAAAGGTGATGGATGGCTGCCATTTCCATCTTGAAACCCGAGTTCATCCTTCCCTCTACCATTTCTCTATGAATTCATGTCCAAAATCAAGTGTTCTTGGTTAAATTTGAACCTGTTGGGTTTCGGGAGCCAAACAGCGCAGCGGAATTTAACCGAAACCTTCCAGGATCCAAGTGAAACGGGGTAAACCGGGTGTTCGAAAATTTTCATACCTAATTTTCAATTGAGATCTTTCACTCTACTGTAGAGTCGAATCACAAAACCTGAACAGTTGACGTGTTCAAGCTCTCTATGGTATCCACACGAGCCTCTCGGGATCACCACGCTTCCACCACGTCCCGGTAGATGCGTTTCTCTTGCGCTCGCAGTGCTAGCTTGCGTCCTCCAAGGAATTGCAAGAGAAGAGTGCGGCTGTCCTTTTTGGAGGCTAGGGCAAGGAGACCTGTGAATTTCTCACTTAAAAGTTGTATTTATAGTGAGACTCAACTTCCAGGCCTAATAGGTTTCAAAGCCCTAATCCAATTAGGATTTAATTTCGGGCTTAATAATGGCTCAACTTTTGGGCCCATTATTAATATGAAATTAAAATGAAACCATAACCCAAATAATTAGCCCATGCACTCTAATGATCCAAAATGCTCTATGTGTGCGACCCAATAGGCTCTTATCACGTTGGCAATGATCATAAGCAATGAGCGGTGTCTAGCAACACATCATTGCTACCCAAGTGACAAGATTGTTGATGATTCGACTATACCTTTATGATCATCACCGATATATGCCTTTGTCCCTTTGTCCAAGATATCAAGACTAAGCACGAGACATGGAATGTGTCACTCTCGTATAGCCCAATCTTTGGTTTCTTGATTACCGAGTAGACTAACTTAAACTGATGACATTGATAGCCCATGCACTCTAATGATCCAAAATGCTCTATGTGTGCGACCCAATAGGCTCTTATCACGTTGGCAATGATCATAAATCACATTTATGATCATAAGCAATGAGCGGTGTCTAGCAACACATCATTGCTACCCAAGTGACAAGATTGTTGATGATTCGACTATACCTTTATGATCATCACCGATATATGCCATTGTCCCTTTGTCCAAGATATCAAGACTAAGCACGAGACATGGAATGTGTCACTCTCGTATAGCCCAATCTTTGGTTTCTTGATTACCGAGTAGACTAACTTAAACTGATGACATTGATATCGCATATCAACTCATCCGAGCATGGCCATGCATTTTCTAAGTCTCACTCTATCAAGGGGCCCGAAGATATCGCTCCCGTTACATAAGAGGGACAAATCCCATCTTGATCATACAAATCCCTCCGCATGATATGTGACATACCCAATGACCTCCTTCAAGTTCACTCAGTTACGAGCAACAAAGGAAAGTATCAAAGTATGTGACTCACATGTAGGGAACCTTGATGATCTTAGGTCGAAGGACTACATATACCCTGATCACTATGGGAATCACTTATGACACTCATATAACGATCCATGTAGTGTTCTCATGGTGGGTCGGTCCAGTACACAAGTTCTCCAACTTGTACCCATATGTAGACTACATATCTCATATTAGTCTCCACATATGCTAGTCGTTATGTATTATTGCAACCCGCTCCACAATAATACTAGACCAGGGACTTTTAAGAATATCATTATTCTAGGGTTACAATTATGTTTGTTAAGTTACGCAGGAACAAAACAACAAACATAATTGCTGGATTAATGCCTTAATAAAATATCATGACTCAATGTGCAAAAATACAATCATCTCATGACTGGCTTTTGGGCACAACACTAACAGAAGCTACTAGGGGTATATTTGCTAAAAGGAGCTTGATTCAAGAGGATCTTTATGTTTTTGAAGCTTGGAATCATGTTTCCAGCCACCCCTTATTTTTTTGGCAAGGTAACAAGTGTGTTCTTGGTGATTTCTTGTTTATTAGTTGTTTGGAAGCTTGGGTTTTGGTTAGGAGTTAGTAATTTGGTGTTCTATGACTCTGATTACTTGGAACTTAGGTAAAAACTGTGGAATTTGGTTTGTGTGGTAGAGTAGCTTGAAGCTTGCTTGTGACTTGAATTTAAGGTAAGGGAGTTATATTTTCAACCTTAATTGATGCTATTGGAATGAGTTTGGTTGAAAAATGCAAGTAATTCTACCAATAGCATTAGTTTTTGGGCAAGGTTAGTTAATGGTGGACAATGGGGTTTGAGATGATTGGAATGATGCTTAAATGCATCTTAGGATGACTTGTGATTGTTGTGATCTATGGAACATGTATTTCATGTATGTGAAGTTTGGAAGCTAACCAAGCATGTTTGATATGTTTGCAAGTGTCCAAAGTTCATAGCAGCAAAACCTGAAGTTTTGTGGGTTTTTCATTGTATTGGCGATGTTACCACCTCACAAAAATGGGAGAATTACAAGTGTGTCATAATGACTAAAAACCATTATATTGTGTAATTCTCACCATAGTGATTGAAGTATAGGGGGTAAAAGGCATGATCAACACCTCCTTAAAAGTGTTCCAAGTTGGTAACTTGGCCCTCAAGAAAAGTCTAAAGGATTACTTGTTAGTCAAGCAACCTATGGACTTTTTTGTAAGGTTTTGGAAATTTGGGTACTCAATTGCAAACCTCTCAAGAAAGAGACTTGGAGAGTTATGGGAAGGATATAAATGGTATGAAAGTGCTATTGGAGGACCAAATTGCTCATGGAAGACATGTTTGGACAAAGGAAACACTAAAGGCAATAACGACCTAAATATGCTAGTGTAAACCTTAAGGTGTTCAAGCTTTTGACTTAAGTCTAAGGGCGGAATTGTGGGGTTATCCCACCATGGGGGAGGTAGCCAAGACTTGATAATTAGTCAAAAATGTTGGGCAAATGTGTACCATGTTGGGTTTCGGGAGCCAAACAAGAGCAGCAGAAACTGAAACCCTCCAGGATCCAAGTAAAATGGGGTAAACTGGGTGTTCGAAAAATTCATACCTAATTTTTGGTTGAGATCTCTCACCCAACTGTAGAGTTGAATCACAAAACCTGAACAGTTGACGTGTTCAAGCTCTCTATGTGATAGCCGAGGGGCAATCACCCCTGAAGGACCTCACGCGTATACATCATCCCGAGCCAACGCATCACCTTTGGTCGAGAATAGGCGACCAGACCTCGGCAAAGAGAGGGCCTTAAGCAGTCGAGGACAAGCCGGATAAGCCTCGCCTTCAGGGGACACGTCAGACCAACTTCGGTCACAAAAGGTCATCACTCCTCCTAAGGGTAACCTCGGAATGACTCCACATGCCTAAGCACACCTTTGGCCATTCTTTGGGCCACATTCGGGACATATCCTAAAGAATACTATCACCGAGGACCTGAGCCTAACCTCGGGAAAGTCCAGCCGAAGGTGCCTTGTATAAAACAAAGGACCTCCCTCCGAAGGCGTTCACTTCCCCGAGGTACTCCTAGACCTCGTGGGAATTCGGTCGCCTAGAAAGGCCACATGGATGTACGACTTGAGACGACCACCCGTGCCCCTGCCCAGGAAGCCCTGTCAGAGTTGGTCTCACAGTGGATTGCAATTGGCTAGTTGTGTATGTGTGCGGATTAAATCCCATGATACTAGTTTATTAACCTAGAATATGCAATATGCATGGTCTTATGCTTTGACTTGGTTTACTAAAACCATAAAACATTAGAACATTAACTTGGCTAAGTAATTTCTACACAAGAATAAGTACAAATAGCCAAAGCATATGAAATCAGCATTTGTGTGAGTTTACTACACATAACAACTTGTGAGGACATTCATACATAAAGTAGACTAATGCCCTCACCCAAGAGTAATCCTAGAGTCGAGGACTCCTCATAACATAGACTATGGAGGCAACTAAAATACTGTATAAGTACAAGCATTTACTGAGATCTCTTTAACCTTACTCCCACCTTGGATACACGTCCTAGTGGCGAGTCTCAAAAGTCCTTTGCCAAGTGCTACTAGGCTTTGCAGCCAAAGGAAGGTACTAGTTAGTACTGTTACCTGACCAACAGGCCATCTAAGTACCTATGTAGCCTAGAATCACAAGAATTCTCAACTACCATACCTATACACACAAAAGAGTACTACCGAGATAATCCTCAACGATTACCTGGTCTAGCAACTTCAGGCTCTACATAACAAAACTAGGGAGTGAGAATTCAACAATTCTCAGTAAGGGATCTTCAATGTACCTGGAACAAAATACTAGGACTCTTGTTGCGAGCTCACACAGCACGAGGGTTATATTATATGCACATATAACTAGGCCAAAAGACCTCTCCTCAAGTAGTCCTCCTCACGGAGCATCACTCCACGCCTAGCGAGTTTTGATCACCAACCCGCTCCTAGCAAGCCGAAGCTTACTGAATGCAATCATGTAGCCTTCCCATAGCCGTTATGCAGGGGAATTGTGGTGGGACTTGTAGACTAGGCCACAGGGCCTCTTTGATGTAGACTAGATAAACAAGGTTTCACCTTGTGACCTTGTGGCTATGGCATGACTAGGCCGACAAGGGTTCTAAACCTCTCACCTGAGCTAGTGGTAGCTAATTATGTTCATTTGCAACATAGTTTCCTTAAAAACTTTCCTTCACTTTAAGTTAATATAAATCTAAAACTAGGACATTTTAAGTGTTTTTTAAACATTGATGTGATAGTACTCCTTCTTAGCTTCGCATGGAATCTTAAATCACCTCAATCGGACACCCGAGCGAAAAGTTATGCTGAAAACAAAACCGGGTGTCGAATGCTGTCTTGGCGACGCGTCGCCACAGTTGTCAACGATCTGAGACAGTTTCCAGGATTGGTGACGCGTCGCTAGTTTTCGACCTATAAATGACAACGCGTCGCCAATATGTAGAAATGCAGAAATTGGCGCATTTTGCTGCTATGAACTTTGGACGATTCCTACACATACCAAACATGCATGGAATGCCTCCAAATTTCATACACACATAGTACATGTTGCATAAAACATAACCAACTATCAAAAGCTAAGCTATGATGTCTAGAAACATCAATCAAATCCTTCAAAATCCTCTAGTCCACCACAATTCAACCAAAATGTTTACCTAATGCCATAGCCTAAACTACTCAAATTCTTCAAGCAAACTCAAGCTAATGGCATTCAATGAACTTAAAAACATATCTCCCTTACCTCAACTCCAAGTAATAAGCAAGAATCAATCCCCTTTTTGTTCAACCAAGCTCACCAAAGTTCTACACAAGTTCCAATAAAAAACAAAGCACTAATCATCAAAACTTCACCCTCTAACCAAAACCCAAGCTTCAAACTAACTAACAAACATGAATTCAATCAAGAACACATTCCTTACCTCCATCAAAAATAGGGGAAGTAGGAAAGCACCCTTCCAAGCCTCAAAAACATGGTTTCAAGCTTGAAAATGCTTCCTCCTAGCTTATATACTTTGAATTGCTTCTCTTGGCACCAAAAAATCTTGATTCCAAGTTTAATCTGAGAGCTAAATGGGGGTGAGAAGGCTGGAAACGGGATTATGGCAGCCATAGTCCACTTTCCCCTTCTTAAACCCTCACTTAACCCAAAAAAACCTCAAAGTATTAAGCTTGTTACAATTAATCCCCCCATCTTTGTAACTTAGTAATTCTTGATTAAATTCTTGTCTATTTTTCAAGTTTGAGTTAAGGTTGAAAGTTAAGTTATAAAAATTCATTTTAAAACACTCGGGACTCGCCCCTGCTATTCAGGATGCAAAATTACCATTTTGCCCCTAAACTTCGTTCAGTGCTTTATTCTTCTTGGAACTTAGTGAACTTTGCTAAACTTCTCTATTCTTGCTATGTAAACTAGAATTAACTTTCTAAACGTAATTTAAAACACTTTATCTTCCTCAATTGCGCCTCCCACTAGAAGGGCTATAACACGACTAGACAGCTCAGGAGTCTCCGACACACCGTACTCGTACGGCTCCCGACACGTTTTGACATGCCGTCCTCGAGCGGCACAGGCTTTCGGCTGAACGGCCTATGGTCGGCTAAAAGCCCCCTAGAGGTATGAATCAAGTCCAGCCAGACACGTGTCATGATCAGGGCAGCTTCTGGCAAACGAACTTTTCCTATCTACCTCCTATAAATATTCTAGAGGCATCAAAGGTAAAGGGGGCTCTCTCTCTAGAAGACTATCTTTAGCTCCTTTGCTTATCTTTCACCCTCGAACATTAACTTGGGCGTCGGAGATTTCTTCCCGAAAAAACACTCCGGGGACCTCCTAACCCTTACTTTCTCTGTCTTCCAGGTGGTCCTCCCAGGACGTATTCTCTCTGGACATTCCTTCACCACCGAAGGTTCCTGCCACCCTCATCATGACACACAGTGGAGATGCTGATGGGCATCACATGGCACCGTCTGTGGGAAACCTCCGCCAGGTCACCGTCGAGGAGACTCAGCGCTCAAAGGACAAAGGGCTCCTAAGATCCCCATCTGCGTCCGAGGCTCAGCCGGCGACCACACAACCTGTGGTAGAAGCTTCGGTGCTAGAAGACGACCGTCCTCTAACGGTGACGATGGGCTTCTTGCGAGACTTCCAACGCTACATCGTGGCCGAAATGACTCAGCAGCTCGATGAGAGCTTGCCCTAACCTCCTTTGGTCCGAAGGGCCTCTCCCCTGGCCACGCGTCGGGAAAGGAGTTCAAGGTCCACCCACCGAAGTTCAGGAAGGAGGGACTCCCTCGATGCATCTTCAATAGAGAATGAACCCGTTAAGGCACAACCCACTAGCAGAGAGCCCTGAAATAAACTAGGGCCTCTTGCCAACGGAGTGCATCCCCTTACCAAAAGTCCCAGTCTCCTCACTGTCAAAGTCATTCTTCGAGGAGGAGAAGAAATTCGCCATTACCGCCGAACACCAGGCAACAAGAAGAAGTTAACACAACCATCCTCATTGAGAAAATCCTGGGAAGACTGGAGAAGGTCGAGAGGCAGATCTCCCGAAAACCAATCTGGTCCAAGCTGTCTGACTTTTACACTGGAGAAGAGTCACCCTTTGTGTGTGAGGTGGTGGAGGCGCCCATGCCCAGTGATTTCAGGGTGCCACACCTAGGAACTTACGATGGACGTAGTGACCCTCAGGCGCACCTAACAAAATAAAAGTGAAGCATGGTACTCCATGGCGCAGATGACGCTACTCTCTGTAAGTGTTTTGAAGTAACACTCTTTGGTCCAACAATGACATGGTATAACTCTCTAGCCCACGGAAGCTTGCTAAGCTTTCAAGAGCTATCCACTGCCTTCACCCAGCAGTTCATCGGCAGTAGGCCAACCGCCAAAATGCCAGTACAATTGTTCGACATAGCCCAGTGGGGGGGGGGGAGACCATTCGCGACTATGTTGAAAGATTCAACCGAGATGCATTGACCGTACCCGATTTTCGGCCAGAAATTCACATCTTTGCGATGATTAGAGGACTTTGGAGGGACTCCCAACTATTCTATGAGTTTTCCAAAGACCCCCAGACACCCTTAGGGAGTTCTATAGAACGGCCGAACTGTTAGTGTTGTGCCTAAAAGCCAATCATGAGATGATTGTATTTTTGCACATTGAGTCATGATATTTTATTAAGGCATTAATCCAGCAATTATGTTTGTTGTTTTGTTCCTGCGTAACTTAACAAACATAATTGTAACCCTAGAATAATGATATTCTTAAAAGTCCCTGGTCTAGTATTATTGTGGAGCGGGTTGCAATAATACATAACGACTAGCATATGTGGAGACTAATATGAGATATGTAGTCTACATATGGGTACAAGTTGGAGAACTTGTGTACTGGACCGACCCACCATGAGAACACTACATGGATCGTTATATGAGTGTCATAAGTGATTCCCATAGTGATCATGGTATATGTAGTCCTTCGACCTAAGATCATCAAGGTTCCCTACATGTGAGTCACATACTTTGATACTTTCCTTTGTTGCTCGTAACTGAGTGAACTTGAAGGAGGTCATTGGGTATGTCACATATCATGCGGAGGGATTTGTATGATCAAGATGGGATTTGTCCCTCTTATGTAACGGGAGCGATATCTTCAGGCCCCTTGATAGAGTGAGACTTAGAAAATGCATGGCCATGCTCGGATGAGTTGATATGCGATATCAATGTCATCAGTTTAAGTTAGTCTACTCGGTAATCAAGAAACCAAAGATTGGGCTATACGAGAGTGACACATTCCATGTCTCGTGCTTAGTCTTGATATCTTGGACAAAGGGACAATGGTATATATCGGTGATGATCATAAAGGTATAGTCGAATCATCGACAATCTTGTCACTTGGGTAGCAATGATGTGTTGCTAGACACCGCTCATTGCTTATGATCATAAATGTGATTTATGATCATTGCCAACGTGATAAGAGCCTATTGGGTCGAACACGTAGAGCAATTTGGATCATTAGAGTGCATGGGATAATTATTTGGGTTATGGTTTCACTTTAATTTCGTATTTATAATGGGCCCAAGAGTTGAGCCATTATTAAGCCCGAAATTAAATCCTAATTGGATTAGGGCTTTGAAACCCATTAGGCCTGGAAGTTGAGTCTCACTATAAATATAACTTTTAAGTGAGAAATTCACAGGTCTCCTTGCCCTAGCCTCCAAAAAGGACAGCCGCACTCTTCTCTTGCAATTCCTTGGAGGACACAAGCTAGCACTGCGAGCGCAAGAGAAACGCATCTGCCGAGACGTGGTGGAAGCGTGGTGATCCCGAGAGGCTCGTGTGGATACCATAGAGAGCTTGAACACGTCAACTATTCAGGTTTTGTGATTCGACTCTAGAGTTGAGTGAGAGATCTCAACCGAAAATTAGGTATGAAAATTTTTGAACACCCGGTTTACCCCGTTTCACTTGGATCCTGGAGGGTTTCGGTTAAATTCTACTGCGCTGTTTGGCTCCCGAAACCCAACACGAACAACATAAGACGGCCGAAGAGCTTAGAATGGAAGGACCAAAAGGGGAGCACCCACGCACCGAAGAGGCCAGCCATCAGCCTTGACATCAGAATGAAGGGGAAAGGCCCCGAAAACAAAGGGGGAAAAGGCCAATGATGTTTACTTCCTTAAACACCATGAGAGCTAGCATCCTCATGGCGCTAGAAAGGCAAGGAACCACAGTTCCAAGGCCAAAGGCCATGACCTCGAAAAACAAGAAGAACATGAAGAAATTCTATCAATTTCACCGAGACCACGGCCATGACACTGAGGATTGTTTTCAACTAAGCTAATATATTGAATCCCTGATCAAACAGGGTCAACTTCACCGGTACTTGCGGATGCCTTCACCAAAAGGAAGGAAGGAAGAGCAAAGGAGGGGGGATGATGAAGAGTATGATTCGGAAAGACGTCAGGACTGAAGTCCTCGAAAGAATCTGCCACCATCAGCAGGGGTTATCCAAACCATCACTACCGGGATACCCTCGGCTGAGAGGAAGAGAAAGATAAGAGAAATCTCCGTAATGGAGTACGGGAACTCGTCAAGCAGACTCATTCGTAGAGACGGGTCTACAATAAAGTTCCCCCACGATGACCCACTCCTTGTCATGGCAAGGATAGGAAACTGGGACGTCAAAAGGGTACTCCTCGATGACGGCTCAAACACCGACGTCATCTTCTCCCATCTACTGCCTAAGTTAGGCATTCCAAGAGGCGATCTCAGTACAGTTAATTCCCCCACCTTCGGCGTCGGACCCTCCGAACTTCCGGTTCTCGGATATGTCGACCTGCCTTTGATGCTGAAAGGGATCTCGCCCCATAGCCAGGAAGAGTTGATCGCCTCCGTCATGACAAGATTTATTGTCATTGATGTGCCGTCGGCTTACAATGCTATCCTTGGAAGGCAGACTCAAGGCAATCTCCACATCCGCCCGGACGTAAAGTACCTAACAGTCACCTTCGCAACCAAAGATGGAGACGCAGAGATCTTCATTGACCAAACCGAAGTCAGAAAGGTCTTCACAAAGGCCAGACAAAGCCCAGCAAAGATCCAAGTACAGACTTCGGTGAAGGAAAAAACAGTCATGATGGGCGAAGAAACAGTGAAGGAGGAAAACGAAAGCCTGGAAAAAATAGAAACAGAGGATGTAGAGTTGATCCCTGGCCGAAGCACCCGAATTGGGAAAAAATTGGCCGAGGATGACAAAAAGAGGCTTGTATCCTTCTTGTTCATGAACAAAGATCTATTTGCCTACTCGCCGAAAGATATGCCTGGGGTCAACCCCAGCATAATCCACCACAGTCTTAGAGTGCGACCAAACGCCAGACCAGTTCGGCAGAAAAAATGAAGTCTATCGGCTCATAAGAATTCCTTTGTTAAAATCGAAGTCAACCGCCTCATCGAGGCCAGGGTAATAAGAGAAGTAAAATACCCCGAATGGCTCAGCAACGTGGTTATTGCCACGAAAGAGGGGAGTGAAAAACTCCGAATGTGCATCGACTTCCGAAATTTGAATGATGCTTGCCCAAAGGACTCTTACCCTTTGCCAGCCATAGACCAGCTGGTAGATGCAACCACCGAATACGGGCTTCTCAGCTTTCTCGATGCCTTTAGTGGATATCATCAGATTTAGATGAACCCCAAATATGAAGAGAAAATGGCCTTCATCATGGAAATGGGTACCTATTGCTACATCAGAATGCCCTTTGGGCTTAAAAACGCAGGGGCCACCTATCAAAGGCTGATGAATAAGGTATTCGATTCTCAGATCAAGAGAAACATGGAAGTATACATTGATGATATGAGAGTCAAGAGCAAAATTCTTGGTAATCATATCACTGACTTAGGTGAAACCTTCCAACAACTTTGGGAGTTCGGCATACGTCTCAACCCCGAGCAGTGCGTATTCAGAGTAAGTGCAGGAAAGTTTCTCGGATTCATGGTATCAGAAAGAGGAATAGATGCCAACCCTGAAAAAGTCAAAGCCCTGCTAAATTTCCGAACACCCACATCTATCAAAGATATACAAAGGCTTACCGAAAGAATCACTTCCCTTAGTAGATTTATCTCCAGGTACGGTGACCGATGTC
This sequence comes from Aquilaria sinensis, assembly GCA_005392925.1. Taxonomy (NCBI): domain Eukaryota; kingdom Viridiplantae; phylum Streptophyta; class Magnoliopsida; order Malvales; family Thymelaeaceae; genus Aquilaria; species Aquilaria sinensis. Next base: position 12,521 of record SMDT01000260.1, on the reverse strand, counting down.
GACCATTCTTCAAAGTACTCACCAAATCCCCCAAGGGCAAGGATACCTCCGAAACCCAAGAGCATCCATGGAACCCATAATTCCAGAAAGCTTGGGAAGAGCTTAAAAGCTACTTAACCCACCTGCCAACGCTTCGGCAACCCCGGGAAGGAGAACCCCTCATCCTCTACCTCGCAGTTACTGAAAAAATGGTGAGTTTGGTCCTAGTAAAAGAAGAAGGTGGGAGGCAATGGCCAGTATATTATGTAAGCAAGTTTCTACATGGCGCCGAGATTAGATACCCATTGCTCCAAAAGGCCATCTACACCTTAGTACTCGCAGACAGAAGGTTGCGACCCTACTTCCAAGGACACACTATCACCGTCCGAAGTAACTTGCCTCTACGTGATGTAATGAAAAGAGTAGAGCATTTGGGAAGATTGTCAAAATGGTGTATCGCGCTCAGAGAGTACGACATCACTTACGAGCCTAAAAGGGCAATAAAAGCCCAGGCACTGGCAGACTTCATTGTCAAAATCCCAGAAGTCAAGAATGCCAAAACCATCGAGGAAAACCGAGCAAAGGTTGATCCAGACTGAAAGCTCTTTGTCGATGGAGCGTCAGGCGCAGAATATCAGGTTGCTGGAATAGTCCTTCGGGGGCTCGAAGGCATGGAAGCTACCAAGGCAATCAAATTCAGTTTTGATGTTACCAATAACATCGCCGAATATGAGGCCCTCATAGCAGGACTAAAGCTGGCAGAAATGTTAGCATAAAAAACCTTACGGCCCACAGTGACTCACAGCTAGTAGTCTGGCAGACGAAAGGAGAATATGTGGCAAAGGATCCAACCTTGACAAAATATCATGACCTCGTAAAAAAACTCATTGGAGAGTTTGACTCGGTACAAATAGAAAACGTGCCCTAAAGAGATAATACTCAAGCTGACACCTTGGCCAAATCCAAGGAATCCACCAAGGTGCTGAAGCAACCCAATACAGAATTAATGTGCATAGCAACCTCAGAGGAAGGATGGCAAGAGCCCATCAAGAAATATCTAGCAACTTCAGAACTCCCTAAGGATCCCAAATAAGCCGCAAAAGTATGAAAGCGCTCGGGAAGATACTTCCTCATCGGAGAAGAACTATATAGACAAGGGTATGCAAGCCCCCTGTAGAAATGCATAGGCAAAAATAATGTCAGAACAACACTTGAAGAAGTCCACGAAGGAGCCTGTGGCTCCCATATCAGGACAGACGCCCTTGCTGGGGTACTACTGCGCCAAGGTTACTTTTGGCCTACCTTGAGGAAAGATGCAAGGCAATTTGTCCGAAGATGTGACAATTGCCAAAGGCACGCCAACATCCAAAAGTTACCTTCGGAAAGAATAACTTCAGCAAGTTATCCTTGCCCCTTCACCATATGGGGTATTGATCTCATCGGACCTCTTCCAAGCTCTCCCGGTGGGGTAAAATTCTGTATAGTCATAATGGACTACTTCACTAAGTGGATTGAAGGGGAGCCATTGGCATCAATCTCAGCAAAGGATATCCAAAAGTTCGTGTGGAAGAACATCATATGCCGATTTGGCATACCAAGGGCAATAGTGGCCGACAATGGAACCCAGTTTACGGATAGAGGATTCCAGGAATTCGTGGCTGACCTCGGCATAAAAATGCATTTCACTCCAGTAGCCCACCCGCAAAGTAACGGGTAGGTCGAAGTATCCAATAGGACAATAAAAGATGGCTTGAAGAAGAGGCTAAAAGAGGCAAAGGGGAAATGGCCAGGAGAGCTCCCAAGTGTGCTATGGAGCTATCGTACGACTCCCCGAAGGGCAACCGGGGAAACTCCTTTCTCACTCGTGTATGGGACAGAAGCCGTCATCCCCATTGAGGCCATACAGCCTTCAATAAGAGTACAAGTATTCGACGAAGGAGGAAATAATCTCGGCTTGAGGACAAGACTAGACCTCGCCGAGGAACATCGCGAAATGGCCGAACTTAGGAGGAAGGCTTTCCAACAAAGAATAGCTCACGCTACTAACTTACATGTAAGAAGAAAAGAAATCAAAAAAGGAGACCTTGTTCTCCGAAAGGCCGAATTTGAGCCACGCAAGCCATCAGAAGGGGTACTTCGGGCAAACTGGAGTGGACCTTATTTGGTCCTCGACGAAGTCCGCCCAGGGGTCTACAAATTGGGTGATACCGAGGGAGTAGAGTTGAAAAATACTTGGCATTCAGACTCTCTGAAAAGATTCTATACTTAGACATTTTTTCTGAAAGAAAGCTTGTAACTACTCCTCCCCGAAGTCGCCAATGAAAATACAGGCCGAATATGGTCGCGTTACTGAAAAAGGCTCCTTAATGGTTTTCTTCCAAAAGGAACTAGCTCCTTGATGGAGTTTAAAAACTCGGCGGAAATACGGGAAAGGTCCAATACGACTCTTTCCGAAGACATAATTTTGAACGTCCGCCGAAGATACATACATAGAATTACACTAACTCCTGAAGAATCGTATTTGATGGCGGAGGGTTAGGCCTCTGCCGACAATGCTTCTTTTCGAGAGCTACGTCAGGCTCCCCGGTCAAACCTTCGGGGAAATTCATGCTGGGGGAGGCGATAGCCTTTTGGCTATCACAGGCCCCCCCAAAAAAGCCGAAGTGGAGACTTCGGTTTTTCACTTCCTGAGGGCCCCTCTTTGGGCCTTGAGTGCAGTACTTGTTCCGAAGACGGACCTTCCGTCCGAAGACGTAGGCTTTTCTTCCAAAGCCTGTCCGTTGGTGTCTTCGAAGTAACCTGCTTTCCAGCTTTTTTAGGCCTTCCTCGAAGAGGCCGAAGTGGAGACTTCGGTTTGCTGCCTTTCCTAGGATGCTTCTCGGGAGTTTCTAGGGAGTGCACTCTGTGCCGAAGATATACCTTTTTGTCCGAAGATACGGACTGTTCGGCCATAGCCCGCCTTTTGGTGTCGTCGAGGTAACCTACTTCTTTATTTTTGTAGGTTAGTGAACCGTCGTGTCTCGTAACCAGACGTGTCAATCTGGAGCGGCGCGACGTCTGTCAGAGGGCGTGGGGCGTGTTCCTCTTTTGGTGCGATGGCCGACACGTGGCGGCTTTTTGTTGGCTGGGGTTGCATCGGTTACAGCGGGCACGCCTTTTTAGGTGCAGAAGGGCATTTATGGCGGCGTTTCACCTTCGTAGAGTACTTATGACGCCGGTCCGCCTACCCCCCTCGGCGTATATATATGCTCATTCCGTCATTTGTCTCTTTTGCTTTTGCTTTTGCTCTGGTTTTCCTTCTGCTCTTCTTCTGCTTTTCACGGCGGTTCTTTCACCTGAGCTTTTTTCCGGTCATCTTTCACGACGGCGTCTTCACACCCAGATTTCGGCAAAAGATTTGGTGGGTTTTGATTTCCAGAACTCTTTATTTTTCAAAGTTTTTCCCGAAGTCCGTTTTTGCCTTTTTCCGAACTTGTTTTCCAGCCAAAAAATGCCTATTCCTGAGAGTTGGCAGCCTCTTCTTTCTCACCCTTGTTGCACTACTCCTGCAAAATTAGCGAAGTGGAAGAAAAAAATTTTCCTTCCCTCGTATGCTGTTACGAGGTTGCCCCGTCCTGACCACTATGGCTTTTCAAACCATAGTAACGAGATCACCGTTTTCCGAGCTCAGCTGAAAGCCAAACTTCAGTTCCCCCCTCCGAAGTTGATTTGCGACTTTTGCCAATTTCATGGCATTGCCGTAAATCAACTTCCTCCGAACTCATACTGCTACTTCAACGCCTTCCTCTGTATGTGTGGCATTTTCAAAATAGAACCCCACTTCGTTATTTTTATGCAATACTACAAGCTCTACGTGGTCCCGAAGGGTGGCTTTTATTTCATGCTACCTCGGGGATCCGGGAGCAAAAAGTATATGTTCACCTTCGCCACCAAGGATAACTGGCGAGGGTGGCAAAAAAAGTTTTTCTTTCTGAAGAGGGAGGAGGCCTGGTCGCATGTTCCGACCAAGTGGGCTCAGGGACGGTTAGAGGACGACGTTGTAGATCCGAGGATACTGCTGACTCCCGAGTTGGCTTCCATATTCGCGGATTTCGACGGTCACATCCGAGCCGTCGCCGACTGGGGTCCCGAGGTCCTTTCGCGCCCTCTTTACCCCTTCCCCATCAATTGGAGGTTGATGACCGAGGAGGTCCTTCGGGAGCTCGGGGTGGTAAAGGAGCACAAGACGGACCTCGGGATGCCGGCTCCTGCCATCGCCGGGAAGGACTCCTGGCTAGTGCAGCTCCTTCGGGAGGAAGTTTCTTTCGAAACTTTTTATGAGAGTAAGTTACTTTCTAATCTCCTTGTTATAACTTCATTCCGGACTCACACTGATGTCTTTCTTCATTTTCAGAAATGGGGGAGGACACTGTTGCTTTCTACAAAGCCATTTTCACCGGTCAGCCCGCGAAGGGTGATCAGACAAAGAAAGCAGCCTCCCGAAGACGGAAAACGTCCGGGGCTGGGCCGTCTGCTTCTAAACGGGCGAAGAAGGATGTGCCCCCTCCCCTTCCGGAGATTTCCGAAGAGGTGGGCGAGGAGCCCGAGGCTGCTACTGCCCCTCAGCCCGAGGTTGCTGCTGAGGTCCCTCCTCAAAGTCCTACCCCGTCGCAGGCTCTCCTGGACGCCGTGGTAGAGGCGCCTTCTGCCGAAGAGCGGCACCGAATAAAAGGCAAGGGGATTTCTGCCGAAGGGGCTCCGGCTTCCGACGAGGACGTCGTCGAGGTGCCAGCAGGTTTGTTCTTCTAACAAACTGTGGCACTTCTCTTTTTTGATGATCTTTGAGATTTTCTTTTCTTGACCAACTTTTGTTTTATTTGTGTAGAAGAGTTGCTCACTCCGGGTTGGGTAGCTGAGCATGCCAAGAGGAGAGCCCTTCGGGACGCCCGCATCCCGAAGGGAAAAGTCCCGAAGGAGCCTTTCTGGACGTTTACGGAGGACATGAATTTGTACTCCGGAGACTGCCAGCAAATGGCTACGGAGATCTCGAAAGGGGTCCTCACCGATGCCTCCTTCAAGGCCATTGCCACGGCTCACCCGGGCGACGATTCTCTTGCCGCGAAGCTTTCCGAACACGCCGCTCAGGTACACTTTTCGTCTATCTTCCTCCTTTGAATTTTTTCTAAGTGTTTGGTTTTCTCTTTGTCTTAACGACCTCGCCTTTATCCTTTTGCAGCTTCTGGGGTACGCTGGCTTTCTTCGAGTTCGGGTGGCGAGGCAGACTGAGTTCCGGGCCAAGGCCCTAGAAGCCATAGAAAAAACAAAGGCCATGTGCTCGGAACTGGCTGTCAAGAACCTGCAGCTGGCCCAAGCTGCGGAGAAGGAAGTTGCCGCCCTTCGGGAGGAGTTCCAGAAAGAAAAAGATGAACTTTTGAGGGATTGCTCCCAGAAAATTTTTGACCTCGGCTCCCAAGTGGCGGAGCTGATCTCGGCAAATGAGGCGCATCAGAAAGAAAAGTCAGAAGTCGAAGGTCTTCTGGCGAAGGCGCTTGCTGAGAAGGCTGCGCTCCAAGCCGAGGTCGATGCTATGAAGAAGGAGCCGGAAAAGAAGAAAGTGAAGGAGCTGAAGAAGAAGATCTCAGATTTGAAGAATGACTTCGAGGAGCTTGAGGTTGAGAAAGACAAGTCTGACCAGATGACCAAGGTCGGTTTTCAGGACGGATTCTGTCTTGTTCGGCACCAAGTCCTTCAGAGGTTTCCAGATCTGGATCTCTCTTTTCTGGCGGCCCTGGACATTCCCGAGGGACCTCGGTGGACCTGGTCTAAGATTGACCATCTGAACCTGCCTCCTCGTATTCCGGCGCCGAAGGTGGTGCAAAAGGACGCAGGAGCCGAAGACTCCCGGGACGCCGAGAAGCCTTAGTTTGTTCTAGGGTCATTGTCCTTTTTTCTCTTCTTTTTTGTACTTCTTCTTTTGGCTATCTTTTTTGTAAGCACATTTATCTCAATAAAGACCTTGAAAATTTGGCTAAGTCTTTTCCTGAGATTTTTTGTTTTCCTTTGTCCCAAACTTTATTCGTTCAAGAGACTTCGGAAGATTTTGTCTGCGCTTATCATGGTGACCTCTTTCGCGAAATCCTGACTTTGTTCAACTTATGCCCAAAATTTTGGCTAAGTCTTTCGCCAGATTTTCTCTGTTGTCCCGAACAAGTTTGCTCTAGAGACTTCGGAAAATAATACCTTCGCTTATTTTAGCCGGCCACCTTTGCGGAACTCGCACCACTCATGCTAAGAAACTTTTTGGCTAAGAAACTTTTTATACTTTTAGAGAAAATTTTCCTTTCTTTGTACAGCACGGTCTTCTTTGCCGAGATTCTAAGCGTAAAATTTCCTCAAGGCATCCGAATGCCACGTATTTTTTAATTCTACGCCTTCGGAATCGCCGAGCTTGTAGACCCCTTTTCGTACTTCAGCAAGAACCAGGTAAGGGCCTTCCCAGTTGGCGCGAAATACTCCGTGGGATGGCTTTCGAGGTGCGAATTCATTCTTTCGGAGAACGAGGTCTCCTCTCTTTATTCCTTTTGGCCTTGCGCGCAAGTTTATGGCCGCGGCCACTCTTTGCTGAAAAGCTTTTCTTCTTAGTTCGGCTATTTCTCTGTGCTCGCCGACGAGGTCGAGCTTGGTTCTCAGGCCGAGGTCGTTTCCATTTTCTTCAAAAACTTGCACTCGAATTGATGGTTGAACTACCTCGATTGGGATGATGGCTTCTGTACTGAAGACGAGTGAAAAAGGCGTTTCCCCAGTGGCTCTTCGGGGTGTTGTTCGGTAGCTCCACAGTACACTCTGGAGTTCGCCTGGCCATTTCCCTTTTGCTTCCCCCAGCCTTTTTTTCAGACCATCTTTTATGGTCCTATTAGATACCTCTACTTGGCCATTGCTTTGAGGATGGGCTACTGGGGCGAAGTGCATCTTTATTCCGAGGTTGTTGACAAAGTCCTGGAACCCTTTGTCTATAAACTGGGATCCATTGTCGGCTACCAGTATCCTCGGTATGCCAAACCTGCATACAATGTTCTTCCATACGAACTTCTGCACTTCTTTAGCTGAGATAGTTGCTAATGGTTCTGCCTCGACCCATTTAGAGAAGTAGTCTACTGTGACCACGCAGAACTTCACGCCTCCGGGGGCTATTGGGAGTGGCCCAATGAGGTCTATGCCCCAAACTGCGAAGGGCCAGGGATAGTCAGCCGAAGTCACCATTTCCGAGGGTGTCCTCTGGATTTTTGCGTGTTTTTGGCAGCTCTCACATTTTCGGATGAAATGTCGTGCATCCTTTCTTAGGGTAGGCCAAAAATATCCTTGGCGAAGTACCACTATGGCGAGGGCGTCAGTTCCAATATGTGAACCACAAGCGCCTTCGTGGACTTCTTCGAGGATCATTTCAGTATCCTCTTCGCCAACACACCTCTGTAAAGGATTTGCATATCCCTGCCGATATAGTTCTTCGCCTATTAGGAAGAATCGCCCAGAGCGTCTTCGCACTTTTGCGGCTTCGATGGGGTCTTCGGGGAGCGCGTTGTCCGCAAGATACCTCTTTATTGGATCTTTCCAGCCCTTTTTCGAAGTTACTATGCTCAGTACTTCAATGCTCGGGTGGTTTAGTACCTCGGTGTATGTTTTTGCCTTTGCCAGGCAATCTGCTTCGGTGTTTTCCCGATGAGGTACATTTTCGATGCGTATGGTGTCGAAGTCTCGAATGAGCTTCGTCACCAGTTCGTGGTATTTTGCCAAAATTGGGTCTTTCGCGCCGTAGTCCCCTGCCGTTTGCCGAACTACCAGCTGGGAGTCACTGTGAGCCTTCAAGTTTCTTATTCCAATTTTTCTGGCCAGGCGCAACCCTGCTATCAGAGCTTCATACTCAGCCACATTATTGGTGGCGCTGAAGTTGAACTTGATGGCCTTTATCACCTCTAGACCTTCGGGTCCTCTGATGATTACTCCGGCTCCTTGGTGTTCGGAACCTGAGGCTCCATCCACATGCAGCGTCCATTCTGGCTCACCTTCGCCAGGATCCGGGTGGCTATCTTCGGTGGTAGGTACTTCGGCGATGAAGTCAGCCAGTGCTTGAGCTTTTATGGCTTTCCGAGGTTCATAAACAATGTCGTGTTCGCCAAGCTCTATACACCATTTGGAAAGCCTTCCCGAATGATCAACTTTTTTCATAACATCCCGTAGAGGCAGACTACTTCGGACGATGATGGGACTACTTCGGACGATGATGGGGTGAGCTGAAAGTATGGCCGCAATCTTCTTCCTGCCAGCACCAAGGCATATATGGCTTTTTGGAGTAATGGGTACCTGACCTCGGCGCCGTGCAGGGATTTGCTTACGTAATAAACTGGCCATTGTCTCGGCCCTTCCTCTTTCACAAGGACCGAGCTCACTGCTTTTTCTGAAACAGCGAGGTACAGGATGAGGGGCTCTCCTTCGCGAGGTTGTCGCAGAGTAGGCAGTCGAGACAAATAGATTTTAAGTTCTTCCCAGGCTTTTTGGCAATCCTCATTCCAAGGATGGTCACCATCCCCGAGGTCATTTTCTCTTTTTGCTGCCTTAGTAAGGACTTTGAAGAATGCCCGACACCGATCTCCGTACCTGGAGATGAACCTGCTAAGAGAGGTTATCCTTCCAGTGAGTCTCTGCACGTCTTTCACTGTGACAGGAGTTCAGAATTCGAGCAGAGCCTTAATTTTTTCTGGGTTAGCATCAATGCCCCTTTCTGATACCATGTAGCCCAGAAATTTTCCCGAGGTCACGCCGAAGACGCATTTTTCGGGGTTAAGTCGAATTCTGAATATTCTGAGTTGCTGGAAGGTTTCCTCTAGGTCTGTGACATGGTCTTTAGGCATCTTACTTTTGACTATCATGTCATCAACGTAGACTTCCATGTTCCTCTCTATTTGGTTATGAAAGACTTTGCTCATCAGCCTTTGGTAGGTGGCTCCTGCATTTTTGAGCCCGAAGGGCATCCTAGTGTAACAATATGTTCCACCTTCGGTGATGAACGCAGTTTTTTCTTCATCTTCGGGATCCATCCTTATTTGATGATACCCACTGAAGGCGTCGAGGAAGCTTAGGAGCCCATATTCGGCAGTTGAGTCGACCAACTGGTCTATCGGTGGGAGAGGATAGGAATCTTTCGGGCAGGCATCGTTCAAGTTTCTGAAGTCGATGCACATCTGGAGCTTACTACTCCCTTCTTTTGTAGCAATAACCACATTGCTTAGCCATTCGGGGTACTTGACCTCCCTAATTACGTTTGCGTCCATCAAGCGCTGTACTTCGGTTTTGACGAATTTACTTTTGTGGACCGAGATGCCTCGCTTCTTTTGCCGGACAGGTTTTGCTTCCGGGCTTACTTTAAGGCTATGTTGTATTATGCGAGGGTCTACTCCTGGCATATCCTTCGGCGAGTAGGCGAACAGTTCTTTATTCATCAGTAGAAAGGATACAAGGTTTTTCTTGTCACCTTCGGCCAAATTTTTCCCTATTCGGGTATTTTGGCCGGGGACAAGTTCTACTTCTTCCGTTTCTACTTCTGCAAGCTTTTCCGCCCCGCCCATTTTTGGTTCTTCGGTGGGTAGTGTCCCTCCTGCTAAGGTTTGTGCGAAGTTGGCTGCTGGGGCCTTACGGGCTTTGGCAAACACCCTTCTGACCTCAGCTTGGTTGATGAAAATTTCAGCGTCTCCGTCCTTGGTGGCGAAGGTGACTGTTAAGTACTTCACATCTGGGCGAATGTGCAAATTCCCTTGTGTTTGCCTTCCAAGGATGGCATTGTATGACGAAGGGACATCCATGACAATGAACCTCGTCATTGTGGAGGCAAAAATTTCTCCTTTTCCGTTGATCGAACTCCCTCTCATCATCAGGGGAAGGTCGATCCAGCCGAGGACGGGCAGCTCTGAGGGTCCTATTCCAAAGGTTGGTGAAGTAACAGGCTTGAGGTCGATGCTGGATATTCCCAAGCTTGGGAGCAGATGCGAGAATAGGACGTCGGCGTTTGATCCATCGTCAAGCAATACCCTTTTGACGTCCCAATTCCCTATTCTTGCCATGACCAACAATGGGTCGTCATGAGGGAAGATGACGGAGGAACCATCTCTTCGGGTGAGTTTTTTCGATGGGCTTTGGTACTCCATTGTTACTATTTCCCTAGCTTTCCTCTTTCTCCCCGAGGATGGCAGTCCAGTGGTGATGGTTTGTATTACCCCCGCCGAAGGTGGGAGGCGCCTTTTTGGACTTCGGTTCCTCATTCCGTCGGAGTCATACTCATCTTCATCAGCCTTTCCTTCCTCCTCTCTCCTTGCCTTCGGCGAAGGCATTCGCAGATAGCGCCGCAGTTGACCTTGCTTAATCAGCGACTCGATGTACTTCTTCAACTGGAAGCAGTCTTCGGTGTCGTGACCGTGGTCGCGATGAAACTGACAGAACTTCTTCATATTCTTTTTGTTGTCAGCGGTCATCGCCTTCGGTCGCTGAATCTGGGACCCCTGTTTCTCCATTGTCATGAGGATGTTGGTCCTTGTGGTGTTCAGGGGTGTAAAGTTCGGAGGAGGCTTCCTTCCCCTGAACCTCCGAGGTCGTCCTGTTTGCTCTGTCGGATACTTGGCTTGCTGGCTTGATCCTTCGGGACGGGAATGATCGTTCTTTGGCCCCTCCATTCTTAGCTCTTCGGCTGTCATATGCTGCTCGGCTCTTCGGAAAAATTCACCGAGCGTGTCTGGGGGGTCTTTGGAAAACTCGTAAAATAGCTGCGAGTCCCTCCGAAGGCCCCGTATCATGGCGAGGATGCGTATTTCTGGCCGAAAGTCTGGAACACTTAGGGCCTCTCGGTTAAATCTTTCGACATAGTCACGGATGGTTTCCCCGTTCCTCTGTGCTATGTCGAACATCTGCACCGGCATCTTCGCCGTAGGACGACTTCCAATAAACTGCTGGGTGAAGGCAGTGGATAGCTCCTGGAACTCTCTGATGGTTCCTGGGGCCAGAGAGTTATACCATGCTGTAGCAGGGCCGGCAAGGGTGACCTCGAAACATTTGCATAGAGTGGCATCGTCAGCCCCGTGCAACACCATGCTCCGTTTGTACTTCGTCAGATGGGCTTGTGGATCTGTTCGGCCATCGTACGTTTCTAGCCGAGGTACCCGGAAATCACTGGGCATGGCTGCCTCGACTATTGTTCGGGTGAACGGTGACTCATCGCCACAGAAAGTTTCAGATAGTCTGGCCCAGACAGGTCTGCGGGCTACCTATTTTTCCACCCTTTCCAACCTCACCAATATTTTTTCCATAAGGAGTGTGGCGCTAGGCTCTTCTTCAGGGAAAGGGGATCGTCGGCATCTCTTCGGGGAGTGAGTTCGGCGCTAAAGGGATGGGGACCTTGCTTCAGGTGACGAGCTCCTTCGGCGCGGGATTTTGGGTCGCTTGGACTCCGTCTGTCCCGTAAGCCGTGCCCCGAGGGGCGTGTTTTCTGTTGAAGATTCCTCTCATGGGTCTCCACTTCCCGAAGTATAATGAGCTGATTTAGAACTTCTCTCTCGAGGGCGCGCTGGCGGAGGAGGCCTTTGGGCCTGAGTTTGTTGTGGCCACCTTTTGTCTATCTGCTGTGCCATTTCGGCCACAACAGAACGCTGGAAGTCGCGCAGAAAACTCATAGTGATGACCAGAGGACGTTCTTCCTCAGGCAAGGAAGTCCCTGGAAGAGTTTGCTCAGTAGCCGGTTGGACTTCAGGCGCGGAGGGGGACCTCGGAAGTCCCTTGTCCTTAGAACGCCGAGTTTTAACGATGGCAACCTGAGGGTGGTTTCCCACAGACGGCGCCAAATGATGCCCTTCAGCATCATTGCCTTGCGACATGGTGAATTCCGAGGAGTTTCCGAGGAGGGAGAACGTCTAACGGAGGGGTTCCCCAGGTGGGAAATTACCTGAAAGACTCCGAAAAAAGGGTTAGGCGGTCCCCGGGATGACTTTCCGGGGAGGAGCCTCCGACGCCCAAGTTAGTGTCCTGATAGTGGGTGAAATAATAACACTTGAACGGATATGGAGTCTGGCCTGTATATGTTTTCTGTTGTGCGAGAGTGCCGATGGCGAGAGAGTCCCCTTGCCAAGTCCTGTTTCCCAGTATTTATAGGGAAGTACCTGGCCCGTTTGGATCCTGACACGTGTTCGGTCGGATTCTTTCTGTGCTTTTTGGGCGTAGGGAACAAGGTAGCCAGTTTGGTAGGCTCCTTGAGTTTTGTGGCTGAGATGGGACTTGGATGATGGCTTCAGGCGTGTCAGGCCGCCGTTTCAGGCAGCGTATGGGCGACCTGTCAGAGGCTCCTTAAATGCTCATTAAATGCTCATGCCGTACTCCCGAGGTCCTTTGGGCGAGGTCGCCCTTTGGTACGGACGCCCTTTCTTCGGGAATCACGCTGGTGGCTCGGGGAGTTCTCTAGCTCGGGAGTTCCGCCTTCGGGGAGAATCTCTCCTGCTTTCAGTAGCTGGTTCTTTTCTCCCGAAGGCGAT